>JAKFHT010000939.1:0-42982 GCA_023783455.1 Erythrocebus patas | reverse complement strand
CCATATGCCTCAGTGCACTCCCAAATATCACTTTGCAGATTACAGGAACACAGTGTTAGCAAACTCTTCATGAAGAGAAAGGTGTAATTCTGTGAGGTGAATTCACACATCACAAAGAAGTTTCTCAGAAAGCTTCTTTCTAGTTTTCATCTGAGGATATTTCCTTTTCACCATATGCCTCAGTGCACTCCCAAATATCACTTTGCAGATTACAGGAACACAGTGTTAGCAAACTCCTTCATGAAGAGAAAGGTGTAATTCTGTGAGGTGAATTCACATCAGAGAACAGTTTCTCAGAAAGCTTCTTTCTAGTTTTCATCTGAGGATATTTCCTTTTCACCATATGCCTCAGTGCACTCCCAAATATCACTTTGCAGATTACAGGAACACAGTGTTAGCAAACTCTTCATGAAGAGAAAGGTGTAATTCTGTGAGGTGAATTCACACATCAGAGAACAGTTTCTCAGAAAGCTTCTTTCTAGTTTTCATCTGAGGATATTTCCTTTTCACCATATGCCTCAGTGCACTCCCAAATATCACTTTGCAGATTACAGGAACACAGTGTTAGCAAACTCTTCATGAAGAGAAAGGTGTAATTCTGTGAGGTGAATTCACACATCAGAGAACAGTTTCTCAGAAAGCTTCTTTCTAGTTTTCATCTGAGGATATTTCCTTTTCACCATATGCCTCAGTGCACTCCCAAATATCCTTTGCCAATTCCACAGAATTCTGGATGATTTCGGAATTAGATTCAATAACACTTTGCTTTTCTGTCAGCTCAGTTCCCAAACGGTGGCCAGAATGTGACTTTTATAGCCCTACAATTTAAATTTTTGAAAGAAATGAAAGCTGCAATTTCTAATTATGGACCTCAGTCACCATTTGTTCTTGGCCTTCTCGGTTCCTTCTCTTCAGAACATATGATGATTCCTATTGACTGGGAAACGTTGGGACAGGCTGTCCTTGATCGTTCACAATGGCTTCAATTAAAAGTTTTGGGAGGAAGCAAGAGTACAAGCTAAAAAAAAAAAAAATGCTACCTAGAATCCCCCAGGACCTACTGAAGAGCACCTTATGGGTTCAGGACAATACGTCACTCTTAATGCTCAGGCAGGCCTAGATGATATTGCTCTCACTCAGATTAAAGCCTTGTTTATAAAAGCATGGACTAAGGTTGAAATAGTGAAAGGAAATATCCTCAGATGAAAACTAGAAAGAAGTTTCTGAGAAACTGTTCTCTGATGTGAATTCATCTCACAGAATTACCTTTCTCTTCATGAAGGAGTTTGCTAACACTGTGTTCCTGTAATCTGCAAAGTGATATTTGGAGTGCACTGAGGCATATGGTGAAAAGGAAATATCCTCAAATAAAACTAGAAAGAAGTTTCTGAGAAACTGTTTCTGATGTGTGAATTCACTCACAGAATTACACCTTTCTCTTCATGAAGGAGTTTGCTAACACTGTGTTCTGTAATCTGCAAAGTGATATTTGGGAGTGCACTGAGGCATATGGTGAAAAGGAAATATCCTCAAATAAAACTAGAAAGAAGCTTTCTGAGAAACTGTTTCTGATGTGAATTCACCTCACAGAATTACCTTTCTCTTCATGAAGAAAGGTGTAATTCTGTGAGGTGAATTCACACATCACAAAGAAGTTTCTCAGAAAGCTTCTTTCTAGTTTTCATCTGAGGATATTTCCTTTTCACCATATGCCTCAGTGCACTCCCAAATATCACTTTGCAGATTACAGGAACACAGTGTTAGCAAACTCTTCATGAAGAGTTTGCTAACACTGTGTTCTGTAATCTGCAAAGGATATTTGGGAGTGCACTGAGGCATATGGTGAAAAGGAAATATCCTCAGATGAAAACTAGAAAGAAGCTTTCTGAGAAACTGTTCTCTGATGTGAATTCACCTCACAGAATTACCTTTCTCTTCATGAAGAAAGGTGTAATTCTGTGAGGTGAATTCACACATCAGAGAACAGTTTCTCAGAAACCTTCTTTCTAGTTTTCATCTGAGGATATTTCCTTTTCACCATATGCCTCAGTGCACTCCCAAATATCACTTTGCAGATTACAGGAACACAGTGTTAGCAAACTCTTCATGAAGAGTTTGCTAACACTGTGTTCCTGTAATCTGCAAAGTGATATTTGGAGTGCACTGAGGCATATGGTGAAAAGGAAATATCCTCAAATAAAACTAGAAAGAAGCTTTCTGAGAAACTGTTCTCTGATGTGTGAATTCACTCACAGAATTACCTTTCTCTTCATGAAGTTTGCTAACACTGTGTTCTGTAATCTGCAAAGTGATATTTGGAGTGCACTGAGGCATATGGTGAAAAGGAAATATCCTCAGATGAAAACTAGAAAGAAGGTTTCTGAGAAACTGCTTTGTGATGTGTGAATTCACTCACAGAATTACCTTTCTCTTCATGAAGTTTGCTAACACTGTGTTCTGTAATCTGCAAAGGATATTTGGGAGTGCACTGAGGCATATGGTGAAAAGGAAATATCCTCAGATGAAAACTAGAAAGAAGCTTTCTGAGAAACTGTTTCTGATGTGTGAATTCACTCACAGAATTACCTTTCTCTTCATGAAGAAAGGTGTAATTCTGTGAGGTGAATTCACACATCACAAAGAAGTTTCTCAGAAAGCTTCTTTCTAGTTTTATTTGAGGATATTTCCTTTTCACCATATGCCTCAGTGCACTCCCAAATATCACTTTGCAGATTACAGGAACACAGTGTTAGCAAACTCTTCATGAAGAGTTTGCTAACACTGTGTTCCTGTAATCTGCAAAGTGATATTTGGAGTGCACTGAGGCATATGGTGAAAAGGAAATATCCTCAAATAAAACTAGAAAGAAGTTTCTGAGAAACTGCTTTGTGATGTGTGAATTCACCTCACAGAATTACACCTTTCTCTTCATGAAGAGAAAGGTGTAATTCTGTGAGGTGAATTCACACATCAGAGAACAGTTTCTCAGAAACCTTCTTTCTAGTTTTATTTGAGGATATTTCCTTTTCACCATATGCCTCAGTGCACTCCCAAATATCACTTTGCAGATTACAGGAACACAGTGTTAGCAAACTCTTCATGAAGAGTTTGCTAACACTGTGTTCTGTAATCTGCAAAGTGATATTTGGAGTGCACTGAGGCATATGGTGAAAAGGAAATATCCTCAAATAAAACTAGAAAGAAACTTTCTGAGAAACTGCTTTGTGATGTGTGAATTCACTCACAGAATTACCTTTCTCTTCATGAAACAGTTTGCTAACACTGTGTTCCTGTAATCTGCAAAGGATATTTGGGAGTGCACTGAGGCATATGGTGAAAAGGAAATATCCTCAGATGAAAACTAGAAAGAAGTTTCTGAGAAACTGTTTCTGATGTGTGAATTCACTCACAGAATTACACCTTTCTCTTCATGAAACAGTTTGCTAACACTGTGTTCTGTAATCTGCAAAGTGATATTTGGAGTGCACTGAGGCATATGGTGAAAAGGAAATATCCTCAGATGAAAACTAGAAAGAAGTTTCTGAGAAACTGTTCTCTGATGTGAATTCACCTCACAGAATTACCTTTCTCTTCATGAAACAGTTTGCTAACACTGTGTTCTGTAATCTGCAAAGTGATATTTGGAGTGCACTGAGGCATATGGTGAAAAGGAAATATCCTCAAATAAAACTAGAAAGAAGTTTCTGAGAAACTGCTTTGTGATGTGTGAATTCACTCACAGAATTACACCTTTCTCTTCATGAAACAGTTTGCTAACACTGTGTTCTGTAATCTGCAAAGTGATATTTGGAGTGCACTGAGGCATATGGTGAAAAGGAAATATCCTCAAATAAAACTAGAAAGAAACTTTCTGAGAAACTGCTTTGTGATGTGTGAATTCACCTCACAGAATTACACCTTTCTCTTCATGAAACAGTTTGCTAACACTGTGTTCTGTAATCTGCAAAGTGATATTTGGAGTGCACTGAGGCATATGGTGAAAAGGAAATATCCTCAAATAAATTATTTGCTTTTCTGCAACAATATTCTTTACTGCCATATAATCCTATCTCTTACACTCCAGTTAAAGGTCCCACTTTTTACTGATGCTTCAAGCAATGGAAAGGCTGGATACTGGACTTCAGACAATTCAAAATTTCTCACTATCCATTTGAATCTGCAAAGGATATTTGGGAGTGCACTGAGGCATATGGTGAAAAATATCCTCAGATGAAAACTAGAAAGAAGTTTCTGAGAAACTTTCTGAGAAACTTCTTTGTGATGTGTGAATTCACCTCACAGAATTACACCTTTCTCTTCATGAAGGAGTTTGCTAACACTGTGTTCTGTAATCTGCAAAGTGATATTTGGGAGTGCACTGAGGCATATGGTGAAAAGGAAATATCCTCAAATAAAAACTAGAAAGAAGTTTCTGAGAAACTGTTTCTGATGTGTGAATTCACCTCACAGAATTACACTCTATTCCTCATGAAGTTTTTACTAACCTTTATCTTTGGCAATAGTCAGATTGATTCTATACTTGTTGGCAGTGTCCAACGGGCTCAGGATGAGCACCAACTACAACATACTAATAGTTTAGGATTACAATGGCAATTTTCTATAACACGCCGACAAGTCCGAGCTATTGTCAGTGCCTAGCCACCTTGTTCTCCTATTATTGCACCTTTTTTAAGTCCAGGTATTAAGCCTCAAGGCATTCAACAAAATCACATTTGGCAAATGGATGTAACTATGTTCCTTCCTTTGGTCGTTTAAAATATGTTCATCATACTATTGATATGTGGTCACATTTCTAGTGGGCTATGCCATTACCTTCTCAAAAGGCTGACTCTGTTATTACTCATTTACTTACTTGCTTTGCAGTTATGGGAGTCCTTGAATTTGCTGATAATCCTCAGATGCTCGAAAGACTGCCTTCTTTCTTTATATCATATTCATCATTCCACTGGTATTCCATTTAACAGTCAAGGTCAAGCAATTATTGAAAGAGCCAATGCTACCTTAAAATTACAACTTTTAAAACTAAAAGGGGGAGATGGACAAGATTTCCCAAAACATCAAATTCTGAAAGCCCTTTTTACTTTAAATTTTCTCAACCATTGGCACCAATTACAGCAGTTTGCAGTGGTGAAACATTTTCAACAGCCTTACAAAAGCCACAAAACAGTAATCTGTGGGTGTATTATCCTTCATTACAAGGGAAATATTTAAAAGGAAAAGTTTTACAATGGGACCGAGGCTATGCTCTTGTCCATACAGGTGCCGAAGACGAGTGGTTTCCATCTCGACGATTGAAACAGTGCCATGGTGAAGAGGAGCTGATCCGAAGAGTTCCTGAAGGAATTCCAGGAGCTAAATCTGAGTGCTCAGGGAACATTCACCTTCGGAACTCGATGTGCGGAGCCCCCGACATGGGGACAACTGAAAAAGTTAACTCAAGAAGCTGAAGGGGTTGTTCAACAAGCTGGGCAGCCCAAAATCCCACTGACTTTATTCCTGGCTATGCTGGCCGTAGTAAATTGTAAGGTAACCGCTGGAGAATTTACATACTGGGCTTCTATTCCTTTTCCACTCTTATATCAAGGTGTGGCCTGGGGAGACAGAGAAGTCCCAGTATTTCCTAATGATACTGCTTGGATGTCTTCGCCTTTTTAAACCAGGATCCTCAAATAAAACTAGAAAGAAGGTTTCTGAGAAACTGCTTTGTGATGTGTGAATTCATCACAGAATTACACCTTTCTCTTCATGAAGGAGTTTGCTAACACTGTGTTCCTGTAATCTGCAAAGTGATATTTGGGAGTGCACTGAGGCATATGGTGAAAAGGAAATATCCTCAGATAAAACTGAAAGAAGCTTTCTGAGAAACTGTTCTCTGATGTGAATTCACCTCACAGAATTACACCTTTCTCTTCATGAAGAGAAAGGTGTAATTCTGTGAGGTGAATTCACATCAGAGAACAGTTTCTCAGAAAACTTCTTTGTGATGTGTGAATTCACTCACAGAATTACACCTTTCTTCATGAAGGAGTTTGCTAACACTGTGTTCCTGTAATCTGCAAAGTGATATTTGGGAGTGCACTGAGGCATATGGTGAAAAGGAAATATCCTCAGATAAAACTAGAAAGAAGGTTTCTGAGAAACTTCTTTGTGATGTGTGAATTCATCTCACAGAGTTACACCTTTCTTCATGAAGGAGTTTGCTAACACTGTGTTCCTGTAATCTGCAAAGTGATATTTGGGAGTGCACTGAGGCATATGGTGAAAAGGAAATATCCTCAAATAAAACTAGAAAGAAGTTTCTGAGAAACTGTTCTCTGATGTGTGAATTCACTCACAGAATTACACCTTTCTCTTCATGAAGGAGTTTGCTAACACTGTGTTCCTGTAATCTGCAAAGTGATATTTGGGAGTGCACTGAGGCATATGGTGAAAAGGAAATATCCTCAGATGAAAACTAGAAAGAAGTTTCTGAGAAACTGTTTCTGATGTGTGAATTCATCACAGAATTACACCTTTCTCTTCATGAAGGAGTTTGCTAACACTGTGTTCCTGTAATCTGCAAAGTGATATTTGGGAGTGCACTGAGGCATATGGTGAAAAGGAAATATCCTCAGATAAAACTAGAAAGAAGTTTCTGAGAAACTGTTTCTGATGTGTGAATTCATCACAGAATTACACCTTTCTTCATGAAGGAGTTTGCTAACACTGTTTTGGAATCTGAAGTGATATTTTTATCGCATTGAAGCCTATGTGACAAAGGAAATATCCTCAAATAAAACTAGAAAGAAGGTTTCTGAGAAACTGTTCTCTGATGTGTGAATTCACCTCACAGAATTACACCTTTCTCTTCATGAAGGAGTTTGCTAACACTGTGTTCTGTAATCTGCAAAGTGATATTTTTATCGCATTGAAGCCTATGTGACAAAGGAAATATCCTCAGATGAAAACTAGAAAGAAGTTTCTGAGAAACTTCTTTGTGATGTGTGAATTCATCACAGAATTACACCTTTCTCTTCATGAAGGAGTTTGCTAACACTGTGTTCTGTAATCTGCAAAGTGATATTTGGGAGTGCACTGAGGCATATGGTGAAAAGGAAATATCCTCAGATGAAAACTAGAAAGAAGTTTCTGAGAAACTTCTTTGTGATGTGAATTCACCTCACAGAATTACACCTTTCTCTTCATGAAGGAGTTTGCTAACACTGTGTTCTGTAATCTGCAAAGTGATATTTGGGAGTGCACTGAGGCATATGGTGAAAAGGAAATATCCTCAGATAAAACTGAAAGAAGCTTTCTGAGAAACTGTTCTCTGATGTGAATTCATCTCACAGAGTTACACCTTTCTTCATGAAGGAGTTTGCTAACACTGTGTTCCTGTAATCTGCAAAGTGATATTTGGGAGTGCACTGAGGCATATGGTGAAAAGGAAATATCCTCAGATAAAACTGAAAGAAGCTTTCTGAGAAACTTCTTTGTGATGTGAATTCACCTCACAGAATTACACCTTTCTCTTCATGAAGGAGTTTGCTAACACTGTGTTCTGTAATCTGCAAAGTGATATTTGGGAGTGCACTGAGGCATATGGTGAAAAGGAAATATCCTCAAATAAAACTAGAAAGAAGCTTTCTGAGAAACTGCTTTGTGATGTGTGAATTCACCTCACAGAATTACACCTTTCTCTTCATGAAGGAGTTTGCTAACACTGTGTTCTGTAATCTGCAAAGTGATATTTGGGAGTGCACTGAGGCATATGGTGAAAAGGAAATATCCTCAGATAAAACTGAAAGAAGCTTTCTGAGAAACTTCTTTGTGATGTGAATTCATCTCACAGAGTTACACCTTTCTTCATGAAGGAGTTTGCTAACACTGTGTTCCTGTAATCTGCAAAGTGATATTTGGGAGTGCACTGAGGCATATGGTGAAAAGGAAATATCCTCAGATAAAACTAGAAAGAAGTTTCTGAGAAACTTCTTTGTGATGTGAATTCATCTCACAGAGTTACACCTTTCTTCATGAAGCAGTTTGCTAACACTGTGTTCTGTAATCTGCAAAGTGATATTTGGGAGTGCACTGAGGCATATGGTGAAAAGGAAATATCCTCAGATAAAACTAGAAAGAAGTTTCTGAGAAACTGTTCTCTGATGTGTGAATTCATCTCACAGAGTTACACCTTTCTTCATGAAGGAGTTTGCTAACACTGTGTTCCTGTAATCTGCAAAGTGATATTTGGGAGTGCACTGAGGCATATGGTGAAAAGGAAATATCCTCAGATGAAAACTAGAAAGAAGTTTCTGAGAAACTGTTCTCTGATGTGAATTCACCTCACAGAATTACACCTTTCTCTTCATGAAGGAGTTTGCTAACACTGTGTTCTGTAATCTGCAAAGTGATATTTGGGAGTGCACTGAGGCATATGGTGAAAAGGAAATATCCTCAGATGAAAACTAGAAAGAAGTTTCTGAGAAACTGTTTGTGATGTGTGAATTCGTCTCACAGAGTTACACCTTTCTTCATGAAACAGTTTGCTAACACTGTGTTCTGTAATCTGCAAAGTGATATTTGGGAGTGCACTGAGGCATATGGTGAAAAGGAAATATCCTCAGATAAAACTAGAAAGAAGTTTCTGAGAAACTGATTTCTGATGTGTGAATTCATCTCACAGAATTACACCTTTCTCTTCATGAAGAGTTTGCTAACACTGTGTTCTGTAATCTGCAAAGTGATATTTTATTGCATTGAAGCCTATGCTGACAAAGGAAATATCCTCAGATGAAAACTAGAAAGAAGTTTCTGAGAAACTGTTTCTGATGTGTGAATTCGTCTCACAGAGTTACACTTTCTTTCATGGAGCAGTCTGTTACCACTGTTTTGGGGAATCTGAAAGTGATATTTTATTGCATTGAAGCCTATGCTGACAAAGGAAATATCCTCAGATGAAAACTAGAAAGAAGGTTTCTGAGAAACTGTTTCTGATGTGTGAATTCATCACAGAATTACACCTTTCTTCATGAAACAGTTTGCTAACACTGTGTTCTGTAATCTGCAAAGTGATATTTTTATCGCATTGAAGCCTATGCTGACAAAGGAAATATCCTCAGATGAAAACCAGAAAGAAGCTTTCTGAGAAACTTCTTTGTGATGTGAATTCATCACAGAATTACACCTTTCTTCATGAAGGAGTTTGCTAACACTGTGTTCTGTAATCTGCAAAGTGATATTTGGGAGTGCACTGAGGCATATGGTGAAAAGGAAATATCCTCAGATGAAAACTAGAAAGAAGTTTCTGAGAAACTGTTTCTGATGTGAATTCATCACAGAATTACACCTTTCTTCATGAAGGAGTTTGCTAACACTGTGTTCTGTAATCTGCAAAGTGATATTTTTATCGCATTGAAGCCTATGCTGACAAAGGAAATATCCTCAGATAAAACTAGAAAGAAGCTTTCTGAGAAACTGATTTCTGATGTGTGAATTCGTCTCACAGAGTTACACCTTTCTTCATGAAGGAGTTTGCTAACACTGTGTTCGTGTAATCTGCAAAGTGATATTTGGGAGTGCACTGAGGCATATGGTGAAAAGGAAATATCCTCAGATGAAAACTAGAAAGAAGATTTCTGAGAAACTGTTCTCTGATGTGTGAATTCGTCTCACAGAGTTACACTTTCTTTTCCTGGAGCAGTCTGTTACCACTGTTTTGGGGAATCTGAGAAGTGATATTTTTATCACATTGAAGCCTATGCGGACAAAGGAAATATCCTCAAATAAAAACTAGAAAGAAGCTTTCTGAGAAACTTCTTTGTGATGTGAATTCATCTCACAGAGTTACACTTTCTTCATGAAGGAGTTTGCTAACACTGTGTTCCTGTAATCTGCAAAGTGATATTTGGAGTGCACTGAGGCATATGGTGAAAAGGAAATATCCTCAGATGAAAACTAGAAAGAAGGTTTCTGAGAAACTGTTCTCTGATGTTTGAATTCTCTCACAGAGTTACACTTTCTTTCATGGAGCAGTCTGTTACCACTGTTTTGGGGAATCTGAGAGTGATATTTTTATCGCATTGAAGCCTACGTGGACAAAGGAAATATCCTCAAATAAAAACTAGAAAGAAGCTTTCTGAGAAACTTCTTTGTGATGTGTGAATTCACCTCACAGAATTACACTTTCTCTTCATGAAGGAGTTTGCTAACACTGTGTTCCTGTAATCTGCAAAGTGATATTTGGGAGTGCACTGAGGCATATGGTGAAAAAGGAAATATCCTCAGATGAAAACTAGAAAGAAGGTTTCTGAGAAACTGTTCTCTGATGTGAATTCATCACAGAGTTACACTTTCTTTTCCTGGAGCAGTCTGTTACCACTGTTTTGGGGAATCTGAAAAGGATATTTTTATCGCATTGAAGCCTATGTGACAAAGGAAATATCCTCAAATAAAAACTAGAAAAAGCTTTCTGAGAAACTTCTGTGATGTGAATTCACCTCACAGAATTACACCTTCCTCTTCATGAAACAGTTTGCTACCACTGTTTTCGTGGAATCTGCAAAAGGATATTTGGGAGCGCATAGAGGCATAAGGTAAAAAAGGAAATATCCTCAGATGAAAACCAGAAAGAAGCTTTCTGAGAAACTGATCTCTGATGTGTGAATTCATCTCACAGAGTTAAACATTCGTTTCATGGAGCAGTCTGTTACCAGTGTTTTGGGGAATCTCAGAAATGATATTTTGGATCGCATTGAAGCCTATGCTGACAAAGGAAATATCCTCAAATAAAACGAGAAAGAAGCTTTCTGAGAAACATCTTTGTGATGTGAATTCACCTCACAGAATTACACCTTTCTCTTCATGAAGGAGTTTGCTAACACTGTGTTCCTGTAATCTGCAAAGTGATATTTGGGAGTGCACTGAGGCATATGGTGAAAAGGAAATATCCTCAGATGAAAACTAGAAAGAAGATTTCTGAGAAACTGTTCTGAAGTGTGAATTCGTCTCACAGAGTTACATTTTCTTTTCCTGCAGCAGTCTGTTACCACTGTTGTTGGGGAATCTGAGAAGTGATATTTTTTCATTGCATTGAAGCCTATGCAGACAAAGGAAATATCCTCAAATAAAAACTAGAAAGAAGCTTTCTGAGAAACTTCTTTGTGATGTGTGAATTCACCTCACAGAATTACACCTTTCTCTTCATGAAGGAGTTTGCTAACACTGTGTTCCTGTAATCTGCAAAGTGATATTTGGGAGTGCACTGAGGCATATGGTGAAAAAGAAATATCCTCAGATGAAAAGTAGAAAGAAGGTTTCTGAGAAACTGTTCTCTGATGTGTGAATTCCTCTCATGGAGTTACACTTCCTATTCATGGAGCAGTCTGTTACCACTGTTTTTGGGGAACCTGAAATGATATTTTTATCGCATTGAAGCCTACGCAAAGGAAATATCCTCAAATAAAACGAGAAAGAAGCTTTCTGAGAAACTTCTTTGTGATGTGTGAATTCATCACAGAATTACACCTTTCTTCATGAAGAGTTTGCTAACACTGTGTTCCTGTAATCTGCAAAGTGATATTTGGGAGTGCACTGAGGCATATGGTGAAAAGGAAATATCCTCAGATGAAAAGTAGAAAGAAGGTTTCTGAGAAACTGTTCTGATGTGTGAATTCTCACAGAGTTACATTTCTTTTCCTGGAGCAGTCTGTTACCACTGTTTTGGGGAATCTGAGAAGTGATATTTTTATCGCATTGAAGCCTAAGAAGACAAAGGAAATATCCTCAAATAAAGTTAGAAAGAAGCTTTCTGAGAAACTTCTGTGATGTGAATTCATCACAGAATTACACCTTTCTCTTCATGAAGAAGTTTGCTAACACTGTGTTCCTGCTATCTGCAATGTGATATTTGGGAGTGCACTGAGGCATAAGGTGAAAAAGGAAATATCCTCAGATGAAAACTAGAAAGAAGGTTTCTGAGAAACTGTTCTCTGATGTGTGAATTCGTCTCACAGAGTTACACTTTCTTTTCCTGGAGCAGTCTGTTACCACTGTTTTTGGGGAATCTGAAATGATATTTTTATCACATTGAAGCCTATGCTGACAAAGGAAATATCCTCAAATAAAAACTAGAAGAAGCTTTCTGAGAAACTTTTGTGATGTGTGAATTCACCTCACAGAATTACACTTTGTCTTCATGAAGAGTTTGCTAACACTGTGTTCCTGTAATCTGCAAAGTGATATTTGGGAGTGCACTGAGGCATATGGTGAAAAGGAAATATCCTCAGATGAAAACTAGAAAGAAGGTTTCTGAGAAACTGTTCTCTGATGTGTGAATTCATCTCACAGAGTTACACTTTCTTTTCATGGAGCAGTCTGTTACCACTGTTTTTGGGGAATCTGAGAAGTGATATTTTTATCGCATTGAAGCCTACGAAGACAAAGGAAATATCCTCAAATAAAAACTAGAAAAAAACTTTCTGAGAAACTTTTGTGATGTTTGAATTCACCTCACAGAATTACATCTTTCTCTTCATGAAGGAATTTGCTAACACTGTGTTCGTGTAATCTGCAAAGTGATATTTGGGAGTGCACTGAGGCATATGGTGAAAAGGAAATATCCTCAGATGAAAACTAGAAAGAAGGTTTCTGAGAAACTGTTCTGATGTGTGAATTCATCTCACAGAGTTACACTTTCTTTTCATGGAGCAGTCTGTTACCACTGTTTTGGGGAATCTGAGAAGTGATATTTTTATCGCATTGAAGCCTATGCTGACAAAGGAAATATCCTCAAATAAAACTAGAAAGAAGCTTTCTGAGAAACTTTGTGATGTGTGAATTCATCTCACAGAATTACACCTTTCTCTTCATGAAGCAGTTTGCTAACACTGTGTTCCTGTAATCTGCAAAGTGATATTTGGGATTGCACTGAGCCATATGATGAAAAGGAAATATCCTCAGATGAAAAGTAGAAAGAAAATTTCTGAGAAACTGTTCTCTGATGTGTGAATTAGTCTCACAGAGTTACACTTTCTTTTCCTGGAGCAGTCTGTTACCACTGTTTTGGGGAATCTGAGAAGTGATATTTTTATCGCATTGAAGCCTACGTGACAAAGGAAATATCCTCAAATAAAAACGAGAAAGAAGCTTTCTGAGAAACTTTCTGAGAAACTCTTTGTGATGTGAATTCACCTCACAGAATTACACCTTTGTCTTCATGAAGGAGTTTGCTAACACTGTGTTCCTGTAATCTGCAAAGTGATATTTGGGAGAGTACTGAGGCATATTGTGAAAAAGGAAATATCCTCAGATGAAAGTAGTAAGAAGGTTTCTGAGAAACTGCTGTCTGATATATGAATTCATCTCACAGATTTAGTTTCTTTTCCTGGAGCAGTCTGTTACCACTGTTTTTGAGAAATCTGAGAAGTGATATTTTTATTGCATTCAAGCCTATACGGTCAAAGGACATATCCTCAAATAAAAACTAAAAAGAAGCTTTCTGAGGAATTTCTTTGTGATGCGTGAATTCACCTCACAAAATTACACCTTTCTCTTCATGAATGAGTTTGCTAACACTGTGTTCGTGTAATCTGCAAAGTGATATATGGGAGTGCCCTGAGGCATATAGTAATAAAGGAAATATCCTCAGATGAAAACGAGAAGAAAGGTTTCTGAGAGACTGTTCTCTGATGTGTGAATTCATCTCACGGAGTTACACTTTCTTTCCTGCTGCACTCTGTTACCACTGTTTTGGGGAATCTGAAGTGATATTTTTATCGCATTGAAGCCTATGCTGACAAAGGAAATATCCTCAAATAAAACTAGAAAGAAGATTTCTGAGAAACTGTTCTGATGTGTGAATTCACCTCACAGAATTACACCTTTCTTCATTAAGGAGTTTGCTAACACTGTGTTCCTGTATTTTGCAAATTGATATTTGGGAGTGCACTGAGGCATATCATGAAAAAGGTAATATCATCACATGAAATCTAGAAAGAAGATTTCTGAGAAACTGTTCTCTGATGTGTGAATTCATCTCACAGAGTTACACTTTCTATTCTTGGAGGAGTCTGTTACTACTCTTTTTGGGGCATCTGAGAAGTGATAGTTTTATCGCATTGAAGCCTACAGGGACAAAGGAAATATCCTCAAATAAAAACTAGAAAGAAGCTCTCTGAGAAACTTCTTTGTGATGTGTGAATTCACCTCACAGAATTACAGCTTCTCTTCATGAAGGAGTTTGCTAACACTGTGTCATGTAATCTGCAAAGTGATATTTGGGAGTGCACTGAGGCATATGTTGAAAAGGAAATATCCTCAGATGAAAACTAGAAAAGATCTTGAGAAACTGTTCTCTGATGTGTGAATCTGTCTCACAGATATACACTTTCTGTTCATGAAGCATTCGGTTACACTGTTTTTGGGGAACCTGGGAAGCGAAATTCTTATCGCATTGAAGCCTACGCAGACAAAGGAAATATCCTCAAATAAAATTAGAAAGAAGCTTTCTGAGGAACACCTTTATTATGATTGCATTCACCTCACAGAATTACACCTTTCTCTTCATGAAGAAGTTTGCTAACACTGTGTTCCTGCTATCTGCAATGTGATATTTGGGAGTGCACTGAGGCATAAGGTGAAAAAGGAAATATCCTCAGATGAAAACTAGAAAGAAGGTTTTCTGAGAAACTGTTCTCTGATGTGTGAATTCGTCTCACAGAGTTACACTTTCTTTTCCTGGAGCAGTCTGTTACCACTGTTTTGGGGAATCTGAAAGTGATATTTTTATCGCATTGAAGCCTATGTGACAAAGGAAATATCCTCAAATAAAACTAGAAAGAAGCTTTCTGAAACTTCTTTGTGATGTGAATTCACCTCACAGAATTACACCTTCTCTTCATGAAGGAGTTTGCTAACACTGTGTTCCTGTAATCTGCAAAGTGATATTTGGGAGTGCACTGAGGCATATGGTGAAAAGGAAATATCCTCAGATGAAAACTAGAAAGAAGTTTCTGAGAAACTGTTCTCTGATGTGTGAATTCTCTCACAGAGTTACACTTTCTTTTCCTGGAGCAGTCTGTTACCACTGTTTTGGGGAATCTGAAAGTGATATTTTTATCGCATTGAAGCCTATGTGACAAAGGAAATATCCTCAAATAAAACTAGAAAGAAGCTTTCTGAGAAACTGTTTCTGATGTGAATTCACCTCACAGAATTACACCTTTCTCTTCATGAAGGGGTTTGCTAACACTGTGTTCCTGTAATCTGCAAAGTGATATTTGGGAGTGCACTGAGGCATATGGTGAAAAGGAAATATCCTCAGATGAAAACTAGAAAGAAGGTTTCTGAGAAACTGTTCTCTGATGTGTGAATTCATCTCACAGAGTTACACTTTCTTTCATGGAGCAGTCTGTTACCACTGTTTTTGGGGAATCTGAGAAGTGATATTTTTATCGCATTGAAGCCTATGCGGACAAAGGAAATATCCTCAAATAAAACTAGAAAGAAGCTTTCTGAGAAACTTCTTTGTGATGTGTGAATTCACCTCACAGAATTACACCTTTCTCTTCATGAAGAGTTTGCTAACACTGTGTTCGTGTAATCTGCAAAGTGATATTTGGGAGTGCACTGAGGCATATGGTGAAAAGGAAATATCCTCAGATGAAAACTAGAAAGAAGGTTTCTGAGAAACTGTTCTCTGATGTGTGAATTAGTCTCACAGAGTTACACTTTCTTTTCCTGGAACAATCTGTTACCTCTGTTTCTGGGGAATCTGAAAGTGATATTTTTATCGCATTGAAGCCTACGCGGACAAAGGAAATATCCTCAAATAAAACTAGAAAGAAGCTTTCTGAGAAACTTCTTTGTGATGTGTGAATTCATCTCACAGAATTACACCTTTCTCTTCATGAAGGAGTTTGCTAACACTGTGTTCCTGTAATCTGCAAAGTGATATTTGGGAGTGCACTGAGGCATATGGTGAAAAAGGAAATATCCTCAGATGAAAACTAGAAAGAAGGTTTCTGAGAAACTGTTCTCTGATGTGTGAATTCATCTCACAGAGTTACACTTTCTTTCATGGAGCAGTCTGTTACCACTGTTTTGGGGAACCTGAGAAGTGATATTTTTATCACATTGAAGCCTATGTGACAAAGGAAATATCCTCAGATGAAAACTAGAAGAAGCTTTCTGAGAAACTTCTTTGTGATGTGAATTCATCTCACAGAATTACACCTTTCTTCATGAAGGAGTTTGCTAACACTGTGTTCCTGTAATCTGCAAAGTGATATTTGGGAGTGCACTGAGGCATATGGTGAAAAGGAAATATCCTCAGATGAAAACTAGAAAGAAAGTTTCTGAGAAACTGTTCTCTGATGTGTGAATTTGTCTCACAGAGTTACACTTTCTTTTCCTGGAGCAGTCTGTTACCACTGTTTTTGGGGAATCTGAAATGATATTTTTATCACATTGAAGCCTATGTGACAAAGGAAATATCCTCAAATAAAACTAGAAAGAAGCTTTCTGAGAAACTTCTGTGATGTGAATTCATCACAGAATTACACCTTTCTCTTCATGAAGGAGTTTGCTAACACTGTGTTCCTGTAATATGCAAGGTGATATTTGGGAGTGCACTGAGGCATGTGGTGAAAAGGAAATATCCTCAGATGAAAACTAGAAAGAAGTTTCTGAGAAACTGTTCTCTGATGTGTGAATTTGTCTCACAGAGTTACACTTTCTTTTCCTGGAGCAGTCTGTTACCACTGTTTTTGGGGAATCTGAGAAGTGATATTTTTATCGCATTGAAGCCTATGGACAAAGGAAATATCCTCAAATAAAACTAGAAAGAAGCTTTCTGAGAAACTTCTTTGTGATGTGTGAATTCACCTCACAGAATTACACCTTTCTCTTCATGAAGGAGTTTGCTAACACTGTGTTCCTGTAATCTGCAAAGTGATATTTGGGAGTGCACTGAGGCATATGGTGAAAAAGGAAATATCCTCAGATGAAAACTAGAAAGAAGTTTCTGAGAAACTGTTCTCTGATGTGTGAATTCGTCTCACAGAGTTACACTTTCTTTTCCTGGAGCAGTCTGTTACCACTGTTTTGGGGAATCTGAAGTGATATTTTTATCGCATTGAAGCCTATGGACAAAGGAAATATCCTCAAATAAAACTAGAAGAAGCTTTCTGAGAAACTTCTTTGTGATGTGTGAATTCACTCACAGAATTACACTTTCTCTTCATGAAGTTTGCTAACACTGTGTTCTGTAATCTGCAAAGGATATTTGGGAGTGCACTGAGGCATATGGTGAAAAATATCCTCAGATGAAAACTAGAAAGAAGTTTCTGAGAAACTGTTCTCTGATGTGTGAATTCTCTCACAGAGTTACACTTTCTTTCATGAGCAGTCTGTTACCACTGTTTTTGGGGAATCTGAAGTGATATTTTTATCGCATTGAAGCCTATGGACAAAGGAAATATCCTCAGATAAAACTGAAAGAAGCTTTCTGAGAAACTTCTTTGATGTGTGAATTCATCACAGAATTACACCTTCTCTTCATGAAGGAGTTTGCTAACACTGTGTTCCTGTAATCTGCAAAGTGATATTTGGAGTGCACTGAGGCATATGGTGAAAAGGAAATATCCTCAGATGAAAACTAGAAAGAAGGTTTCTGAGAAACTGTTCTCTGATGTGTGAATTCATCTCAGAGTTACACTTTCTTTCATGAGCAGTCTGTTACCACTGTTTTGGGGAATCTGAAATGATATTTTATCACATTGAAGCCTATGCTGACAAAGGAAATATCCTCAAATAAAAACTAGAAAGAAGTTTCTGAGAAACTTCTTTGATGTGTGAATTCATCTCACAGAATTACACCTTCTCTTCATGAAGTTTGCTAACACTGTTTCTGTAATCTGCAAAGTGATATTTGAGTGCACTGAGGCATATGGTGAAAAGGAAATATCCTCAGATGAAAACTAGAAAGAAGTTTCTGAGAAACTGTTCTGATGTGTGAATTCATCTCACAGAGTTACACTTTCTTTCATGGAGCAGTCTGTTACCACTGTTTTGGGGAATCTGAGAAGTGATATTTTATCACATTGAAGCCTATGCTGACAAAGGAAATATCCTCAAATAAAAACTAGAAAGAAGCTTTCTGAGAAACTTCTTGTGATGTGTGAATTCACCTCACAGAATTACACCTTCTCTTCATGAAGAGTTTGCTAACACTGTTTCTGTAATCTGCAAAGTGATATTTGGGAGTGCACTGAGGCATATGGTGAAAAGGAAATATCCTCAGATGAAAACTAGAAAGAAGATTTCTGAGAAACTGTTCTCTGATGTGTGAATTCATCTCACAGAGTTACACTTTCTTTCATGAGCAGTCTGTTACCACTGTTTTGGGGAATCTGAGAAGTGATATTTTATCACATTGAAGCCTATGTGACAAAGGAAATATCCTCAAATAAAAACTAGAAAGAAGCTTTCTGAGAAACTTTGTGATGTGAATTCATCTCACAGAATTACACTTTCTTCATGAAGAGTTTGCTAACACTGTGTTCTGTAATCTGCAAAGTGATATTTGGGAGCACTGAGGCATATGGTGAAAAGGAAATATCCTCAGATGAAAACTAGAAAGAAGGTTTCTGAGAAACTGTTCTCTGATGTGAATTGTCTCACAGAGTTACACTTTCTTTTCCTGGAGCAGTCTGTTACCACTGTTTTGGGGAATCTGAAGTGATATTTTATCACATTGAAGCCTATGGACAAAGGAAATATCCTCAAATAAAAACTAGAAAGAAGCTTTCTGAGAAACTGTTCTGATGTGTGAATTCATCTCACAGAATTACACTTTCTTCATGAAGGAGTTTGCTAACACTGTGTTCTGTAATCTGCAAAGTGATATTTGGGAGTGCACTGAGGCATATGGTGAAAAGGAAATATCCTCAGATGAAAACTAGAAAGAAGGTTTCTGAGAAACTGTTCTCTGATGTGTGAATTCTCTCACAGAGTTACACTTTCTTTCATGAGCAGTCTGTTACCACTGTTTTGGGGAATCTGAGAAATGATATTTTTATCGCATTGAAGCCTATGGACAAAGGAAATATCCTCAAATAAAAACTAGAAAAAAGCTTTCTGAGAAACTTTGTGATGTGTGAATTCACTCACAGAATTACACCTTCTCTTCATGAAGGAGTTTGCTAACACTGTGTTCCTGTAATCTGCAAAGTGATATTTGGGAGTGCACTGAGGCATATGGTGAAAAGGAAATATCCTCAGATGAAAACTAGAAAGAAGGTTTCTGAGAAACTGTTCTCTGATGTGTGAATTCATCTCACAGAGTTACACTTTCTTTTCCTGGAGCAGTCTGTTACCACTGTTTTGGGGAATCTGAGAAGTGATATTTTTATCGCATTGAAGCCTATGCTGACAAAGGAAATATCCTCAAATAAAAACTAGAAAGAAGCTTTCTGAGAAACTTCTTGTGATGTGTGAATTCACCTCACAGAATTACACCTTTCTCTTCATGAAGGAGTTTGCTAACACTGTGTTCTGTAATCTGCAAAGTGATATTTGGGAGTGCACTGAGGCATATGGTGAAAAGGAAATATCCTCAGATGAAAACTAGAAAGAAGGTTTCTGAGAAACTGTTCTCTGATGTGTGAATTCATCTCACAGAGTTACACTTTCTTTCATGGAACAGTCTGTTACCACTGTTTTTGGGAAACCTATGAAATGATATTTTTTTTATCGCATTGAAGCCTATGCAGACAAAGGAAATATCCTCAAATAAAAACTAGAAAGAAGCTTTCTGAGAAACTTTGTGATGTGTGAATTCACCTCACAGAATTACACCTTTCTCTTCATGAAGGAGTTTGCTAACACTGTGTTCCTGTAATCTGCAAAGTGATATTTGGGAGTGCACTGAGGCATATGGTGAAAAGGAAATATCCTCAGATGAAAACTAGAAAGAAGGTTTCTGAGAAACTGTTCTCTGATGTGTGAATTCATCTCACAGAGTTACACTTTCTTTCATGAGCAGTCTGTTACCACTGTTTTGGGGAATCTGAAATGATATTTTATCATTGAAGCCTATGGACAAAGGAAATATCCTCAGATAAAACTAGAAAGAAGATTTCTGAGAAACTCTTTGTGATGTGTGAATTCACTCACAGAATTACACTTTCTCTTCATGAAGGAGTTTGCTAACACTGTGTTCCTGTAATCTGCAAAGTGATATTTGGGAGCACTGAGGCATATGGTGAAAAGGAAATATCCTCAGATGAAAACTAGAAAGAAGTTTCTGAGAAACTGTTCTCTGATGTGTGAATTCGTCTCACAGAGTTACACTTTCTTTTCCTGGAGCAGTCTGTTACCACTGTTTTTGGGGAACCTGAGAAGTGATATTTTTATCGCATTGAAGCCTATGGACAAAGGAAATATCCTCAAATAAAACTAGAAAGAAGCTTTCTGAGAAACTTCTTGTGATGTGTGAATTCATCACAGAATTACACTTTCTCTTCATGAAGGAGTTTGCTAACACTGTGTTCCTGTAATCTGCAAAGTGATATTTGGGAGTGCACTGAGGCATATGGTGAAAAGGAAATATCCTCAGATGAAAACTAGAAAGAAGGTTTCTGAGAAACTGTTCTCTGATGTGTGAATTCATCTCACAGAGTTACACTTTCTTTCATGGAGCAGTCTGTTACCACTGTTTTTGGGGAATCTGAGAAGTGATATTTTTATCGCATTGAAGCCTATGCAGACAAAGGAAATATCCTCAAATAAAAACGAGAAAGAAGCTTTCTGAGAAACTTTGTGATGTGTGAATTCATCTCACAGAATTACACTTTCTCTTCATGAAGGAGTTTGCTAACACTGTGTTCCTGTAATCTGCAAAGTGATATTTGGGAGTGCACTGAGGCATATGGTGAAAAGGAAATATCCTCAGATGAAAACTAGAAAGAAGGTTTCTGAGAAACTGTTCTCTGATGTGTGAATTCGTCTCACAGAGTTACACTTTCTTTTCCTGGAGCAGTCTGTTACCACTGTTTTTGGGGAATCTGAGAAGTGATATTTTTATCGCATTGAAGCCTATGCGGACAAAGGAAATATCCTCAAATAAAACTAGAAAGAAGCTTTCTGAGAAACTTCTTTGATGTGTGAATTCAAATCACAGAATTACACCTTTCTCTTCATGAAGGAGTTTGCTAACACTGTGTTCCTGTAATCTGCAAAGTGATATTTGGAGTGCACTGAGGCATATGGTGAAAAGGAAATATCCTCAGATGAAAACTAGAAAGAAGGTTTCTGAGAAACTGTTCTCTGATGTGTGAATTCGTCTCACAGAGTTACACTTTCTTTCATGAGCAGTCTGTTACCACTGTTTTTGGGGAATCTGAAAGTGATATTTTATCACATTGAAGCCTATGCTGACAAAGGAAATATCTCAAATAAAACTAGAAAGAAGCTTTCTGAGAAACTTCTTTGTGATGTGTGAATTCACTCACAGAATTACACCTTTCTTCATGAAGGAGTTTGCTAACACTGTGTTCTGTAATCTGCAAAGTGATATTTGGGAGTGCACTGAGGCATATGGTGAAAAGGAAATATCCTCAGATGAAAACTAGAAAGAAGTTTCTGAGAAACTGTTCTGATGTGTGAATTCATCTCACAGAGTTACACTTTCTTTCATGGAGCAGTCTGTTACCACTGTTTTGGAATCTGAGAAGTGATATTTTATCACATTGAAGCCTATGCTGACAAAGGAAATATCCTCAAATAAAACTAGAAAGAAGTTTCTGAGAAACTTTGTGATGTGTGAATTCACCTCACAGAATTACACTTTCTCTTCATGAAGGAGTTTGCTAACACTGTGTTCCTGTAATCTGCAAAGGATATTTGGGAGCACTGAGGCATATGGTGAAAAGGAAATATCCTCAGATGAAAACTAGAAGAAGGTTTCTGAGAAACTGTTCTCTGATGTGAATTCTCACAGAGTTACACTTTCTTTCATGGAGCAGTCTGTTACCACTGTTTTGGGGAATCTGAAAGTGATATTTGAGTGCACTGAGGCATATGGTGAAAAGGAAATATCCTCAAATAAAAACGAGAAAGAAGCTTTCTGAGAAACTTTTGTGATGTGTGAATTCACCTCACAGAATTACACTTTCTCTTCATGAAGGAGTTTGCTAACACTGTGTTCCTGTAATCTGCAAAGTGATATTTGGGAGTGCACTGAGGCATATGGTGAAAAGGAAATATCCTCAGATGAAAACTAGAAAGAAGTTTCTGAGAAACTGCTCTGATGTGAATTCGTCTCACAGAGTTACACTTTCTTTCATGGAGCAGTCTGTTACCACTGTTTTGGGGAATCTGAGAAGGATATTTTTATCGCATTGAAGCCTATGCTGACAAAGGAAATATCCTCAAATAAAACTAGAAAGAAGTTTCTGAGAAACTCTTTGTGATGTGAATTCATCACAGAGTTACACTTTCTTCATGAAGGAGTTTGCTAACACTGTTTCTGTAATCTGCAAAGGATATTTGGAGTGCACTGAGGCATGGTGAAAAGGAAATATCCTCAGATGAAAACTAGAAAGAAGCTTTCTGAGAAACTGTTCTCTGATGTGAATTCATCTCACAGAGTTACACTTTCTTTCATGGAGCAGTCTGTTACCACTGTTTTGGGGAATCTGAGAAGTGATATTTTTATCGCATTGAAGCCTATGACAAAGGAAATATCCTCAGATAAAACTAGAAAGAAGTTTCTGAGAAACTCTTTATTATGTGTGAATTCACCTCACAGAATTACACCTTTCTTCATGAAGGAGTTTGCTAACACTGTGTTCTGTAATCTGCAAAGGATATTTGGAGTGCACTGAGGCATGGTGAAAAGGAAATATCCTCAGATGAAAACTAGAAAGAAGCTTTCTGAGAAACTTCTCTGTGATGTGTGAATTCCTCACAGAGTTACACTTTCTTTTCATGGAGCAGTCTGTTACCACTGTTTTGGGGAATCTGAGAAGGATATTTTTATCGCATTGAAGCCTATGACAAAGGAAATATCCTCAAATAAAAACTAGAAAGAAGCTTTCTGAGAAACTTCTTTGTGATGTGTGAATTCATCACAGAATTACACCTTTCTTCATGAAGGAGTTTGCTAACACTGTGTTCTGTAATCTGCAAAGGATATTTGGGAGTGCACTGAGGCATATGGTGAAAAGGAAATATCCTCAGATGAAAACTAGAAAGAAGGTTTCTGAGAAACTGTTCTCTGATGTGTGAATTCATCTCACAGAGTTACACTTTCTTTTCATGGAGCAGTCTGTTACCACTGTTTTGGGGAATCTGAGAAGTGATATTTTTATCGCATTGAAGCCTATGACAAAGGAAATATCCTCAAATAAAAACTAGAAAGAAGCTTTCTGAGAAACTTTTGTGATGTGAATTCACCTCACAGAATTACACCTTTCTTCATGAAACAGTTTGCTAACACTGTGTTCCTGTAATCTGCAAAGTGATATTTGGGAGTGCACTGAGGCATATGGTGAAAAGGAAATATCCTCAGATGAAAACTAGAAGAAGGTTTCTGAGAAACTGTTCTCTGATGTGTGAATTCTTCTCACAGAGTTACACTTTCTTTTCCTGGAGCAGTCTGTTACCACTGTTTTGGGGAATCTGAGAAGTGATATTTTTATCGCATTGAAGCCTATGCGGACAAAGGAAATATCCTCAAATAAAAACTAGAAAGAAGCTTTCTGAGAAACTTCTTTGTGATGTGTGAATTCACCTCACAGAATTACACCTTTCTCTTCATGAAGAGTTTGCTAACACTGTGTTCCTGTAATCTGCAAAGTGATATTTGGAGTGCACTGAGGCATATGGTGAAAAAGGAAATATCCTCAGATGAAAACTAGAAAGAAGTTTCTGAGAAACTGTTCTCTGATGTGTGAATTCGTCTCACAGAGTTACACTTTCTTTTCCTGGAGCAGTCTGTTACCACTGTTTTGGGGAATCTGAAAAGGGATATTTTTTATCGCATTGAAGCCTAAGAAGAAAAAGAAAATATCCTCAAATGATAGAAAAAATCTTTCTGGGAAACTTCTCTGTGATATGTGAATCCATCCCAATGAGATACACCTTTCTCTTCATGAAACATTTTGCTACCACGGTTTTCGTGGAATCTGCAAAAGGATATTTCGGAGTGTATAGAGGCATAAGGTGCAAAAGGAAATATCCTCAGATGAAAAGTAGGAAGAAGGTTTCTGAGAAACTGTTCTCTGATGTGTGAATTCTTCTCACAGAGTTACACTTTCTATTCATGGAGCAGTCTGTTACCACTGTTTTTGGGTAACCTGAGAAGTGATATTTTTATCACATTGAAGCCTACGTGGGCAAAGGACATATCCTTAAATAAAAACTAGAAAGATGTTTTCTTAGAAATTTCTTTATGATATCTGAATTCACCTCACAGATTACACCTTTCTCTTCATGAAGGAGTTTTCTAACACTGTGTTCCTGTAATCTGCAAAGTGATATTTGAGTGCACTGAGGCATATGGTGAAAAAGGAAATAACCTCAGATGAAAACTAGAAAGAAGTTTCTGAGAAACTGTTCTCTGATGTGTGAATTCATCTCAGAGTTACACTTTCTTTTCCTGGAGCAGTCTGTTACCACTGTTTTGGGGAATCTGAGAAGTGATATTTTATCACATTGAAGCCTATGGGGAAAAGGAAATATCCTCAAATAAAAACTAGAAAGAAGCTTTCTGAGAAACTTTGTGATGTGTGAATTCACTCACAGAATTACACCTTTCTCTTCATGAAGGAGTTTGCTAACACTGTGTTCCTGTAATCTGCAAAGTGATATTTGGGAGTGCACTGAGGCATATGGTGAAAAAGGAAATATCCTCAGATGAAAACTAGAAAGAAGGTTTCTGAGAAACTGTTCTCTGATGTGTGAATTGTCTCACAGAGTTACACTTTCTTTTCATGGAGCAGTCTGTTACCACTGTTTTTGGGGAATCTGAGAAGTGATATTTTATCATTGAAGCCTATGCGGACAAAGGAAATATCCTCAAATAAAAACTAGAAAGAAGCTTTCTGAGAAACTTCTTTGTGATGTGTGAATTCATCTCACAGAATTACACCTTTCTCTTCATGAAGGAGTTTGCTAACACTGTGTTCGTGTAATCTGCAAAGTGATATTTGGGAGCACTGAGGCATATGGTGAAAAGGAAATATCCTCAGATGAAAAGTAGAAAGAAGGTTTCTGAGAAACTGTTCTCTGATGTGTGAATTGTCTCACAGAGTTACACTTTCTTTTCCTGGAGCAGTCTGTTACACTGTTTTGGGGAATCTGAGAAGTGATATTTTATCGCATTGAAGCCTAAGAGGACAAAGGAAATATCCTCAGATGAAAACTAGAAAGAAGCTTTCTGAGAAACTTCTTTGTGATGTGTGAATTCATCTCAAAGAGATACACCTTTCTCTTCATGAAACAGTTTGCTAACACTGTTCCTGTAATCTGCAAAGTGATATTTGGGAGTGCATTGAGGCATAAGGTGAAAAAGGAAATATCCTCAGATGAAAACCAGAAAGAAGCTTTCTGAGAAACTGTTCTCTGATGTGTGAATTCATCTCACAGAGTTACACTTTCTTTCATGGAGCAGTCTGTTACCAGTGTTTTGGGGAATCTGAGAAGTGATATTTTTATCGCATTGAAGCCTATGCTGACAAAGGAAATATCCTCAAATAAAAACTAGAAAGAAGTTTCTGAGAAACTTCTTTGTGATGTGTGAATTCACCTCACAGAATTACACCTTTCTCTTCATGAAGGAGTTTGCTAACACTGTGTTCCTGTAATCTGCAAAGTGATATTTGGGAGTGCACTGAGGCATAAGGTGAAAAAGGAAATATCCTCAGATGAAAACTAGAAAGAAGATTTCTGAGAAACTGTTCTCTGATGTGTGAATTCGTCTCACAGAGTTACACTTTCTTTTCCTGGAGCAGTCTGTTACCACTGTTTTTGGGGAATCTGAGAAGTGATAATTTTATTGCATTGAAGCCAATGCAAACAAAGGAAATATCCTCATATAAAAACGAGAAAGAAGCTTTCTGAGAAACTGCTTTGTAATGTGTGAATTCACCTCACAGAATTACACCTTTCTCTTCATGAAGGATTTTCCTAACACTGTGTTCGTGTAATCTGCAAAGAGATATTTGGGAGTACACTGAGGCATATGGTGAAAAAATATCCTCAGATGAAAACTAGAAAGAAGCTTTCTGAGAAACTGCTCTGATGTGTGAATTCATCTCACAGAGTTACACTTTCTTTTCATGGAGCAGTCTGTTACCACTGTTTTGGGGAATCTGAAAAGTGATATTTGGGAGTGCACTGAGGCATATGGTGAAAAAGGAAATATCCTCAAATAAAAACGAGAAAGAAGCTTTCTGAGAAACTTCTTTGTGATGTGTGAATTCACCTCACAGAATTACACCTTCTCTTCATGAAGAGTTTGCTAACACTGTGTTCCTGTAATCTGCAAAGTGATATTTGGGAGTGCACTGAGGCATATGGTGAAAAGGAAATATCCTCAGATGAAAACTAGAAAGAAGTTTCTGAGAAACTGTTCTCTGATGTGTGAATTCTCACAGAGTTACACTTTCTTTTCCTGGAGCAGTCTGTTACCACTGTTTTGGGGAATCTGAGAAGTGATATTTTTATCGCATTGAAGCCTAAGAAGACAAAGGAAATATCCTCAAATAAAACTAGAAAGAAGTTTCTGAGAAACTTTGTGATGTGTGAATTCACTCACAGAGTTACACTTTCTTTTCATGGAGCAGTCTGTTACACTGTTTTGGAATCTGAAAAGTGATATTTGGGAGTGCACTGAGGCATATGGTGAAAAGGAAATATCCTCAGATGAAAACTAGAAAGAAGGTTTCTGAGAAACTGTTCTCTGATGTGTGAATTCATCTCACAGAGTTACACTTTCTTTTCATGGAGCAGTCTGTTACACTGTTTTGGGGAATCTGAAAAGTGATATTTTATCATTGAAGCCTAAGAAGACAAAGGAAATATCCTCAAATAAAACTAGAAAGAAGCTTTCTGAGAAACTTCTTGTGATGTGTGAATTCACCTCACAGAATTACACCTTTCTCTTCATGAAGAGTTTGCTAACACTGTTCCTGTAATCTGCAAAGTGATATTTGGGAGTGCACTGAGGCATATGGTGAAAAGGAAATATCCTCAGATAAAACTGAAAGAAGCTTTCTGAGAAACTGTTTCTGATGTGTGAATTCACTCACAGAGTTACACTTTCTTTTCATGGAGCAGTCTGTTACCACTGTTTTGGAATCTGAGAAGTGATATTTTTATCGCATTGAAGCCTATGGTGAAAAGGAAATATCCTCAAATAAAAACGAGAAAGAAGCTTTCTGAGAAACTTCTTGTGATGTGTGAATTCACCTCACAGAATTACACCTTTCTCTTCATGAAGAGTTTGCTAACACTGTTCCTGTAATCTGCAAAGTGATATTTGGGAGTGCACTGAGGCATATGGTGAAAAGGAAATATCCTCAGATAAAACTGGAAAGAAGCTTTCTGAGAAACTGCTCTGATGTGTGAATTCATCTCACAGAGTTACACTTTCTTTTCATGGAGCAGTCTGTTACACTGTTTTGGAATCTGAGAAGTGATATTTTTATCGCATTGAAGCCTAAGAAGACAAAGGAAATATCCTCAGATAAAACTAGAAAGAAGCTTTCTGAGAAACTTTTGTGATGTGTGAATTCACCTCACAGAATTACACCTTCTCTTCATGAAGGAGTTTGCTAACACTGTGTTCTGTAATCTGCAAAGTGATATTTGGGAGCACTGAGGCATATGGTGAAAAGGAAATATCCTCAGATGAAAACTAGAAAGAAGGTTTCTGAGAAACTGTTCTCTGATGTGTGAATTCTCTCACAGAGTTACACTTTCTTTTCCTGGAGCAGTCTGTTACCACTGTTTTGGGGAATCTGAAAAGTGATATTTTTATCGCATTGAAGCCTAAGAAGAAAAGAAATATCCTCAAATGAAAGTTAGAAAAAGCTTTCTGAGAAACTTCTGTGATGTGTGAATTCACCTCACAGAATTACACCTTCTCTTCATGAAACAGTTTGCTAACACTGTGTTCCTGTAATCTGCAAAGGATATTTGGGAGCACTGAGGCATATGGTGAAAAGGAAATATCCTCAGATGAAAACAGAAAGAAACTTTCTGAGAAACTGTTCTGATGTGAATTCATCTCACAGAGTTACACTTTCTTTTCATGGAGCAGTCTGTTACCACTGTTTTGGGGAATCTGAAAAGGATATTTGGGAGCACTGAGGCATATGGTGAAAAGGAAATATCCTCAGATGAAAACAGAAAGAAGCTTTCTGAGAAACTGCTTTGTGATGTGTGAATTCACCTCACAGAATTACACCTTTCTTCATGAAGGAGTTTGCTAACACTGTGTTCCTGTAATCTGCAAAGTGATATTTGGGAGTGCACTGAGGCATATGGTGAAAAGGAAATATCCTCAGATGAAAACTAGAAAGAAGTTTCTGAGAAACTGTTCTCTGATGTGAATTCATCTCACAGAGTTACACTTTCTTTTCATGGAGCAGTCTGTTACCACTGTTTTGGGGAATCTGAGAAGTGATATTTTATCGCATTGAAGCCTATGGTGAAAAGGAAATATCCTCAGATGAAAACTAGAAAGAAGCTTTCTGAGAAACTTCTTTGTGATGTGTATTCATCTCACAGAGTTACACTTTCTTTTCATGGAGCAGTCTGTTACCACTGTTTTGGGGAATCTGAAAAGGATATTTGGGAGTGCACTGAGGCATATGGTGAAAAGGAAATATCCTCAGATAAAACCAGAAAGAAGCTTTCTGAGAAACTGTTTCTGTGGAATCTGAAAGGATATTTGGGAGTGCACTGAGGCATATGGTGAAAAGGAAATATCTTCAGATAAAACTGGAGAAGCTTTCTGAGAAACTGTTCTCTGATGTGTGAATTCATCTCACAGAGTTATACCTCTTTTCTCATAAGGCAGTGTTTGAACACTGTTCCTGTAAAACTGAAAAGTGATATTTGGGAGTGCACTGAGGCATATGGTGAAAAGGAAATATCCTCAGACAAAACTGAAAGAAGCTTTCTGAAACTGCTTTGTGATGTGCATTCCACTCACAAAATTATACCTTTCTTCTCATAAGGCAGTGTTTGAACACTGTTCCTGTAAAACTGAAAAGTGATATTTGGGAGTGCACTGAGGCATATGGTGAAAAGGAAATATCCTCAGACAAAAACTGGAAAGAAGCTTTCTGAAACTGCTTTGTGATAGATATGTTTATTCATCTCACAGAGTTAAAGCTTACTCTACATTTTCCAGTTTGGAAACTCTGTCTTTGAGGAATCTGTGAAGGGATATTTGGGATCACATTCAGGCCTATGGTGAAATAGGAAATATCTTCAGATAAAAACTGGAGAGTAGTTTTCTGAGAAACTGCTTTGTGATGTGTGCATTCCACTCAGGGAGTTATACCTCTCTTCTCATAAGGCAGTGTTTGAACACTGTTCCTGTAAAACTGAAAAGTGATATTCAGAGCATTGAAGACTATAGAGAAAAGTGAAATATCGTGAAATAAAACCCAGAAAGAAGCATTCCAAGAAACTGCTCTCTGACATGTGCATTCATTTCAGATAGGTAAAGCTTACTCTACATTTTCCAGTTTGGAAAGTCTGTCTTTGAGGATTCTGTGAAGGGATATTTGGGAGTGCACTGAGGCATATGGTGAAAAGGAAATATCCTCAGATGAAAATTGGAGAGAAGCTTTCTGAGCAACTGTTTTGTGATGTGTATTCATCTCATAGAGTTAAATCATTCTTTGGATTGAGCAGTTTGAAATCACTGTTTCTGTGGAATCTGAGAAAGGACATTTGGGAACGCTCTTAGAATATGCTGAAAAGAAATATCCTCAGATAAAACCAGAAAGAAGCTTTCTGAAACTGCTCTGTGTCATGTGAATTCCACTCACAGTTAAGCTTCTGTTTTCATTGAGCAGTATTCTAACACTGTTTTGTTTAGTCTGAAAAGGATATTTGGGAGTGCACTGAGGCATATGGTGAAAAGGAAATATCTTCAGATAGAAACTGGAGAGAGCTTTCTGAGGAGCTGCTTTGTGACGTGTGCATTCCACTCACAGAGTTAAAGCTTACTCTACATTGCCCAGTTTGGAAACTCTGTCTTTGAGGAATCTGTGAAGGATATTCAGGAGCATGTTGATGCCTATGGTGAAAAGGAAATATCCTCAGACAAAACTGAAAGAAGCTTTCTGTGAAACTGCTCTGTGATATGTGTATTCATCTCACATAGATAAAACTTTCTTATATTAAGCAGTTTGAAACTGTCATGGATGATCTGAAGGATATTTGGGAACACTTTGAGGCTTATGGTGAAAAGGAAATATCGTCAGATAAAAGTGGAGAAGCTTTCTGAAAAACTGCTTGGTGATGTGTGCATTCCACTCAGGGAGTTATACCTTTCTTCTTATAAGGCACTGTTTGAACACTGTTCCTGTATAACTAAAAAAATGATATTCAGAGCACTGTGAAGACTATGGTGAAAAGTGAAATGTCTTCAAATAAAACCAGAAGGAAGCATTCCAAGAAACTGCTCTCTGATATGTTCATTCATTTCACAGAGTTAAAACTTACTCTACATTTTGCAGCTTGGAAAGTCTGTCTTTGAGGATTCTGTGAAAGGATATTAAGTGGCCACCAGAGGCCTGTGGCGATCAAGGAAATGTCTTCCATCGAAAATTGGAGAGAAGCTTTCTGAGCAACTTTTGTGATGTTTGTATTCATCTCACAGAGTTAAATCATTCTTTGGATTGAACAGTTTCAAATCACTGTTTCTGTGGAATCTGAGAAAGGACATTTGGGAACGTTTTTTAGAATATCCTGAAAAGAAATAACCTCAGTTAGAAACCAGAAGGAAGCTTTCTGTGAAACTGCTCTGTGTCGTGTGAATTCCACTCACAGTTAAGCTTCTCTTTTCATTGAGCAGTATTCTAACACTGTTCTTGTTTAGTCTGCAAAGGGATATTTGGGAGTGCTTTGAGGCTTATGGTGAAAAGGAAATATCTTCAGATAGAAACTGGAGAGAAGCTTTCCAAGGAGCTGCTTTGTGATGTGCATTCCACTCACAGAGTTATACCTTTCTTCTCATAGAGGATTGAATCCTTTTGGAGAAAAGCTACCAGGGACATTCGGGAGCACATTCAGGGCTATGGTGAAAAAGGAAATATCCTCAGACAAAAACTGGAAAGAAGCTTTCTGTGAAACTGCTTTGTGATAGATATGTTTATTCATCTCACATAGATAAAACTTTCCTTATATTAAGCAGTTTGAAAACTCCGTCATGGATGGATCCATGAAGGGACATTCGGGAGCACATTCAGGCCTATGGTGAAAAAGGAAATATCTTCAGATAAAACTGGAGAGAAGCTTTCTGAGAAACTGCTTTGTGATGTGTGCATTCCACTCAGGGAGTTATACCTCTTTCTCATAAGGCAGTGTTTGAACACTGTTCCTGTAAAACCGAAAAAGTGATATTTCGGAGCACATTGAAGACTATGGTGAAAAGTGAAATATCCTCAAATAAAACCCAGAAAGAAGCATTCCAAGAAACTGCTCTCTGATATGTGCATTCATTTCAGAGAGTTAAAGCTTAGTCTACATTTCCCAGTTTGGAAAGTCTGTCTTTGAGGAATCTGAAAGGATATTTGGGAGTGCACTGAGGCATATGGTGAAAAGGAAATGTCTTCCATTGAAAACTGGAGAAGCTTTCTGAGCAACTGCTTTGTGATGTGTGTATTCATCATAGAGTTAAATCATTCTTTGGATTGAGCAGTTTGAAATCACTGTTTCTGTGGAATCTGAAAGGATATTTGGGAACACTCTTAGAATATGCTGAAAAGAAATACCTCAGATAAAACCAGAAGAAGCTTTCTGTGAAACTGCTCTGTGTGAATTCCACTCACACAGTTAAGCTTCTCTTTTCATTGAGCAGTTTCTAACACTGTTTTGTTTAGTCTGAAAGGATATTTGGGAACACTTTGAGGCTTATGGTGAAAAGGAAATATCTTCAGATAAAACTGGAGAAGCTTTCTGAGAACTGCTTTGTGATGTGCATTCCACTCACAGTTAAGCTTCTCTTTTCATTGAGCAGTTTGAAATCACTGTTTCTGTGGAATCTGAGAAGGACATTTGGGAACACTTTGAGGCTTATGGTGAAAAGGAAATATCTTCAGATGAAAACTGGAAAGAAGCTTTCTGTGAAACTGCTTTGTGATAGATATGTTTATTCATCTCACAGAGTTAAAGCTTACTCTACATTGCCCAGTTTGGAAACTCTGTCTTTGAGGAATCTGAAGGACATTCGGGAGCACATTCAGGACTATGGTGAAAAGAAATATCTTCAGATAAAACTGGAAAGAAGTTTTCTGTGAAACTGCTTTGTGATGTTTATTCATCTCACATAGATAAAACTTTCTTTATATTGAGCAGTTTGAAACTCTGTCATGGACGGATCTGAAGGACATTCGGGAGCACATTCAGGCCTATGGTGAAAAGGAAATATCTTCAGATAAAACTGGAGAGAAGCTTTCTGAGAAACTGCTTGTGATGTGTGCATTCCACTCAGGAGTTATACCTCTTCTCATAAGGCACTGTTTGAACACTGTTCCTGTAAAACTAAAAAGTGATATTTGGAGCACATTGAAGACTATGGAAAAGTGAAATATCCTCAAATAAAACCCAGAAAGAAGCATTCCAAGAAACTGCTCTCTGACATGCATTCATTTCACAGAGTTAAAGCTTACTCTACATTGCCCAGTTTGGAAACTCTTTGAGAATCTGAAGGATATTAAGTGGCTGAGGCCTGTGGTGAGCAAGGAAATGTCTTCCATGAAAACTGGAGAGAAGCTTTCTGAGCAACTGCTTTGTGATGTGTGTATTCATCTCATAGAGTTAAATCATTCTTTGGATTGAGCAGTTTGAAATCACTGTTTCTGTGGAATCTGAGAAAGGACATTTGGGAACGCTTTTAGAATATGCTGAAAAGAAATATCCTCAGATAAAAAGAAGCTTTCTGTGAAACTGCTCTGTGTGTGAATTCCACTCACACAGTTAAGCTTCTTTTCATTGAGCAGTTTGAACACTGTTTTGTTTAGTCTGAAAGGATATTTGGAGTGCACTGAGGCATATGGTGAAAAGGAAATATCTTCAGATAGAAACTGGAGAGAAACTTTCTGAGACTGCTTTGTGATGTTTATTCATCTCACAGAGTTACACTTTCTTTTCATTGAGCAGTTTGAAACTCTGTCTTTGAGGAATCTGAAGGACATTCGGGAGCACATTCAGGACTATGGTGAAAAGGAAATATCCTCAGATAAAACTGGAAAGAAGCTTTCTGAAACTGCTTTGTGATAGATATGTTTATTCATCTCACATAGATAAACTTTCTTTATATTGAGCAGTTTGAAATCACTGTTTCTGTGGAATCTGAGAAAGGACATTTGGGAGCACATTCAGGCCTATGGTGAAAAGGAAATATCTTCAGAAAAACTGGAGAGAAGCTTTCTGAGAAACTGCTTTGTGATGTGTGCATTCCACTCACAGTTATACCTCTTTTCATAAGGCAGTTTGAACACTGTTCCTGTAAAACTGAAAAGTGATATTTTGGAGCATTGAAGACTATGGTGAAAAAGGAAATATCCTCAGACAAAACTGGAAAGAAGCTTTCTGTGAAACTGCTCTCTGATATGTGTATTCATTTCACAGAGTTAAAACTTACTCTACATTGCCCAGTTTGGAAACTCTGTCTTTGAGGAATCTGAAGGACATTCGGGAGCACATTCAGGACTATGGTGAAAAGGAAATATCTCAGATAAAACTGGAAAGAAGCTTTCTGTGAAACTGCTTTGTGATGTTTATTCATCTCATAGAGTTAAATCATTCTTTGGATTGAGCAGTTTGAAATCACTGTTTCTGTGGAATCTGAGAAAGGACATTTGGGAGCACATTCAGGCTATGGTGAAAAGGAAATATCTTCAGATAAAACTGAGAGAAGCTTTCTGAGAAACTGCTTGTGATGTGTGCATTCCACTCAGAGTTATACCTCTTCTCATAAGGCAGTTTGAACACTGTTCCTGTAAAACCAAAAAGTGATATTTTGGAGCATTGAAGACTATGAAAAGTGAAATATCCTCAATAAAACCCAGAAAGAAGCATTCCAAGAAACTGCTCTCTGATATGTGCATTCATTCACAGAGTTAAAGCTTACTCTACATTGCCCAGTTTGGAAACTCTTTGAGGAATCTGAAGGACATTCGGGAGCACATTCAGGACTATGGTGAAAAGGAAATGTCTTCAGAAAAACTGGAAAGAAGCTTTCTGAGCAACTGCTTTGTGATGTGTATTCATCTCATAGAGTTAAATCATTCTTTGGATTGAGCAGTTTGAAATCACTGTTTCTGTGGAACCTGAGAAAGGACATTTGGGAACGCTTTTAGAATATGCTGAAAAGAAATATCCTCAGATAAAACCAGAAAGAAGCTTTCTGTGAAACTGCTGTGTCATGTGAATTCCACTCACAGTTAAGCTTCTTTTCATTGAGCAGTTTCTAACACTGTGTTCCTGTAATCTGCAAAGGATATTTGGAGTGCACTGAGGCTATGGTGAAAAGGAAATATCTTCAGATAGAAACTGGAGAGAAGCTTTCTGAGCAACTGCTTTGTGACGTGTGCATTCCACTCAGAGTTATACCTTTCTTCTCATAGAGGATTGGGGAATCCCTTGAGAAAAGCTACCAAGGGACATTCGGGAGCACATTCAGGACTATGGTGAAAAGGAAATATCCTCAGATAAAACTGGAAAGAAGCTTTCTGTGAAACTGCTTTGTGATGATATATTTATTCATCTCACATAGATAAACTTTCTTTATATTGAGCAGTTTGAAACTCTGTCTTTGAGGAATCTGAAGGACATTCGGGAGCACATTCAGGCCTATGGTGAAAAGGAAATATCTTCAGAAAAACTGGAGAGAAGCTTTCTGAGAAACTGCTTTGTGACGTGTGCATTCCACTCACAGTTATACCTCTTTTCTCATAAGGCAGTTTGAACACTGTTCCTGTAAAACTGAAAAGTGATATTTTGGAGCATTGAAGACTATGGTGAAAAGGAAATAGCCTCAGACAAAACTGGAAAGAAGCTTTCTGAAACTGCTTTGTGATGTGTATTCATCTCACATAGATAAACTTTCTTTATATTACACAGTTTGAAACTCTGTCTTTGAGGAATCTGAAGGACATTTGGGAGCACATTCAGGACTATGGTGAAAAGGAAATATCCTCAGATAAAACTGGAAAGAAGCTTTCTGTGAAACTGCTTTGTGATAGATATGTTTATTCATCTCATAGAGTTAAATCATTCTTTGGATTGAGCAGTTTGAAATCACTGTTTCTGTGGAATCTGAGAAAGGACATTTGGGAGCACATTCAGGACTATGGTGAAAAGGAAATATCTTCAGATAAAACTGGAGAGAAGCTTTCTGAGAAACTGCTTTGTGATGTGTGCATTCCACTCAGGAGTTATACCTCTTCTCATAAGGCAGTTTGAACACTGTTCCTGTAAAACCAAAAATGTGATATTTGGAGTGCATTGAAGACTATGGCAAAAAGTGAAATATCCTCAAATAAAACCCAGAAAGAAGCGTTCCAAGAAACTGCTCTCTGATATGTGTATTCATTTCACAGAGTTAAAACTTACTCTACATTGCCCAGTTTGGAAACTCTGTCTTTGAAGAATCTGAAGGATATTTGGAGTGCACTGAGGCATATGGTGAAAAGGAAATATCTTCAGATAAAAACTGGAGAGAATCTTTCTGAGCAACTGCTTTGTGATTTGTGTATTCATCTCATAGAGTTAAATCATTCTTTGGATTGAGGAGTTTGAAATCACTGTTTCTGTGGAACCTGAGAAAGGACATTTGGGAACGCTTTAGAATATGCTGAAAAGAAATATCCTCAGATAAAACCAGAAGAAGCTTTCTGTGAAACTGCTCTGTGTCATGTGAATTCCACTCACAGTTAAGCTTCTTTTTCATTGAGCAGTTTGAACACTGTTCCTGTAAAACTGAAAAGTGATATTTGGGAGCACTTTGAGGCTTATGGTGAAAAGGAAATATCTTCAGAAAACTGGAGAGAAGCTTTCTGAGAACTGCTTTGTGACGTGTGCATTCCACTCACAGTGTTATACTTCTCATATAGCATCTGGAAACTTTCTGTGAAACTGCTTTGTGATGTGTATTCATCTCATAGAGTTAAAGCTTACTCTACATTGCCCAGTTTGGAAACTCTGTCTTTGAGGAATCTGAAGGATATTTGGGAGCACATTCAGGACTATGGTGAAAAGGAAATATCCTCAGATAAAAACTGGAAAGAAGCTTTCTGTGAAACTGCTTTTGCTATGTTTATTCATCTCACATAGATAAACTTTCTTTATATTATGCAGTTTGGAAACTCTGTCTTTGAGGAATCTGAAGGATATTGGAGCACATTCAGGCCTATGGTGAAAAGGAAATATCTTCAGATAAAACTGGAGAAGCTTTCTGAGAAACTGCTTTGTGATGTGTATTCCACTCAGAGTTATACCTCTTTTCTCATAAGGCAGTGTTTGAACACTGTTCCTGTAAAACTGAAAAGTGATATTTTGAGCATTGAAGACTATGGAAAAGTGAAATATCCTGAAATAAAACCCAGAAAGAAGCATTCCAAGAAACTGCTCTCTGATATGTGCATTCATTTCACAGAGTTAAAGCTTACTCTACATTGCCCAGTTTGAAACTGTCTTTGAGGAATCTGAAGGATATTGGAGCACATTCAGGCCTATGGTGAAAAGGAAATGTCTTCTGATGAAAACTGGAGAGAAGCTTTCTGAGCAACTGCTTTGTGATGTGTATTCATCTCATAGAGTTAAATCATTCTTTGGATTGAGCAGTTTGAAATCACTGTTCTGTGGAATCTGAGAAGGACATTTGGGAATGCTTTAGAATATGAAAAGAAATATCCTCAGATAAAACCAGAAGGAAGCTTTCTGTGAAACTGCTCTGTGTCATGTGAATTCCACTCACAGTTAAGCTTCTTTTCATTGAGCAGTTTTCTAACACTGTTTTGTTTAGTCTGAAAAGGATATTTGGGAGCACTTTGAGGCTTATGGTGAAAAGGAAATATCTTCAGATAAAACTGGAGAAGCTTTCTGGAACTGCTTTGTGATGTGCATTCCACTCACAGTTAAGCTTCTCTTTTCATTGAGCAGTTTGAAATCACTGTTTCTGTGAAACTGCTCTGTGATATGTGTATTCATCTCACAGAGTTAAAGCTACTCTACATTTCCCAGTTTGGAAACTCTGTCTTTGAGGAATCTGAAGGATATTTGGGAGCACATTCAGGACTATGGTGAAAAAGGAAATATCTTCAGATAAAAACTGGAAAGAAGCTTTCTGAAACTGCTTTTGCTATGTTTATTCATCTCACATAAATAAAGCTTTCTTTACATTATGCAGTTTGGAAACTCTGTCTTTGAGGAATCTGAAGGATATTGGAGCACATTCAGGCCTATGGTGAAAAGGAAATATCATCAGATAAAAACTGGAGAGAAGCTTTCTGAGAAACTGCTTGGTGATGTGTGCATTCCACTCAGGGAGTTATACCTTTCTTCTCATAAGGCACTGTTTGAACACTGTTCCTGTAAAACTAAAAAAGTGATATTCAGAGCATTGAAGACTATACAGAAAACTGAAATGTCATCAAATAAAACCAGAAAGAAGCATTCCAAGAAACTGCTCTGACATGTCCATTCATTTCACAGAGTTAAAGCTACTCTACATTTCCCAGTTTGGAAACTGTCTTTGAGGAATCTGAAGGATATTGGAGCACATTCAGGCCTATGGTGAAAAGGAAATGTCTTCATGAAAACTGGAGAGAAGCTTTCTGAGCAACTGCTTTGTGATAGATATGTTTATTCATCTCATAGAGTTAAATCATTCTTGGATTGAGCAGTTTGAAATCACTGTTTCTGTGGAATCTGAGAAGGACATTTGAGCACATTCAGGACTATGGTGAAAAGAAATATCCTCAGATAAAACCAGAAGGAAGCTTTCTGTGAAACTGCTCTGTGTCATGTGAATTCCACTCACAGTTAAGCTTCTTTTCATTGAGCAGTATTCTAACACTGTTTTGTTTAGTCTGAAGGATATTGGAGCACATTCAGGCCTATGGTGAAAAGGAAATATCTTCAGATAGAAACTGGAGAGAAGCTTTCTGAGAACTGCTTTGTGATGTGTGCATTCCACTCAGAGTTATACCTTCTTCTCATAGAGGATTGGGGAATCCTTTGGAGAAAAAGCTACCAGGGACATTGGAGCACATTCAGGCCTATGGTGAAAAGGAAATATCCTCAGATAAAACTGAAAGAAGCTTTCTGTGAAACTGCTTTGTGATGATATGTTTATTCATCTCACATAGATAAAACTTTCTTTATATTATGCAGTTTGAAACTCTGTCATGGATGGATCTGAAGGATATTGGAGCACATTCAGGCCTATGGTGAAAAGGAAATATCTTCAGATAAAACTGGAAGAAGCTTTCTGAGAAACTGCTTTGTGATGTGTGCATTCCACTCAGAGTTATACCTCTTTCTCATAAGGCAGTTTGAACACTGTTCCTGTAAAACAAAAAGTGATATTCAGAGCACATTGAAGACTATGGTGAAAAGTGAAATATCCTCAAATAAAACCAGAAGAAGCTTTCTGAAACTGCTCTCTGATGTGCATTCATTTCAGAGTTAAAGCTTACTCTACATTTCCCAGTTTGGAAAGTCTGTCTTTGAGGAATCTGAAGGATATTGGAGCACATTCAGGCCTATGGTGAAAAGGAAATATCTTCAGAAAAACTGGAGAGAAGCTTTCTGAGAACTGCTTTGTGATGTGTGCATTCATCTCATAGAGTTAAATCATTCTTTGGATTGAGCAGTTTGAAATCACTGTTCTGTGGAATCTGAGAAGGACATTTGGGAAGCTCTTAGAATATGGAAAAGAAATATCCTCAGATAAAACCAGAAGGAAGCTTTCTGAAACTGCTCTGTGTCATGTGAATTCCACTCACAGTTAAGCTTCTTTTCATTGAGCAGTTTGAAATCACTGTTTTGTGGAATCTGAAGGATATTCGGAGCTTTGAGGCTTATGGTGAAAAGAAATATCTTCAGAAAAACTGGAGAGAAGCTTTCTGAGAACTGCTTTGATGTGTATTCACTCACAGAGTTATACTTTTCTCATAAGGCAGTTTGAACACTGTTCCTGTAAAACTGAAAAAGTGATATTTGGAGCACATTGAAGACTATGGTGAAAAGGAAATATCCTCAGACAAAACTGGAAAGAAGCTTTCTGTGAAACTGCTTTGTGATGTGTATTCCACTCACAGTTAAGCTTCTGTTTTCATTGAGCAGTTTGAAATCACTGTTTTGTGGAATCTGAGAAAGGACATTTGAGCACATTCAGGCCTATGGTGAAAAGAAATATCTTCAGATAAAACTGGAAGAAGCTTGAAACTGCTTTGTGATGTGCATTCCACTCAGAGTTATACCTTTTTCTCATAAGGCAGTGTTTGAACACTGTTCCTGTAAAACTAAAAAGTGATATTTGGAGCACATTGAAGACTATGGTGAAAAGGAAATATCTCAAATAAAACCCAGAAAGAAGTTCAAGAAACTGCTCTGAGATGTGCATTCATTTCAGAGTTAAAGCTTACTCTACATTTCCCAGTTTGGAAAGTCTGTCTTTGAGGAATCTGAAAGGACATTTGAGCACATTCAGGCCTATGGTGAAAAGGAAATGTCTTCATGAAAACTGGAGAGAAGCTTTCTGAAACTGCTTTGTGATGTGCATTCATCTCATAGAGTTAAACCATTCTTTGGATTGAGCAGTTTGAAATCACTGTTTTGTGGAATCTGAAAGGACATTTGGGAGCTCTTAGAATATGGAGAAAGAAATATCCTCAGATAAAACCAGAAGAAGCTTTCTGAGAAACTGTTTCTGATGTGTGAATTCACTCACAGTTAAGCTTCTCTTTTCATTGAGCAGTTTGAAACTCTGTCTTTGAGGAATCTGTGAAGGGATATTCAGGAGCACTTTGAGGCTTATGGTGAAAAGGAAATATGTTCAGAAAAACTGGAGAGAAGCTTTCTGAAACTGCTTTGATGTGTGCATTCCACTCACAGTTAAGCTTCTCTTTTCATTGAGCAGTTTGAAATCACTGTTTTGTGGAATCTGAGAAAGGACATTTGGGAGCACATTGAAGACTATGGTGAAAAGGAAATACCTCAGATAAAACTGGAAAGAAGCTTTCTGTGAAACTGCTTGTGATGTGTGAATTCACTCACAGTTAAGCTTCTCTTTTCATTGAGCAGTTTGAAATCACTGTTTCTGTGGAATCTGAGAAAGGACATTTGGGAGCACATTCAGGACTATGGTGAAAAGGAAATACCTTCAGATAAAACTGGAGAGAAGCTTGAGAAACTGCTTGTGATGTGTATTCATCTCACATAGATAAACTTTCTTTCATTACAGTTTGAAACTCTGTCATGGATGGATCTGAAGGACATTCGGGAGCACATTCAGGACTATGGTGAAAAGGAAATATCTTCAGATAAAACTGGAAAGAAGCTTTCTGTGAAACTGCTTTGTGATGATATGTTTATTCATCTCACATAGATAAACTTTCTTTATATTACACAGTTTGAAACTGTCATGGATGGATCTGAAGGATATTGGAGCACATTCAGGCTATGGTGAAAAGGAAATATCTCAGATAAAACTGGAGAGAAGCTTGAGAAACTGCTTTGTGATGTGTGCATTCCACTCAGAGTTATACTTTTCTCATAAGGCAGTTTGAACACTGTTCTGTAAAACTAAAAAGTGATATTTGGAGCACATTGAAGACTATGAAAAGTGAAATATCCTCAAATAAAACCAGAAAGAAGCATTCCAAGAAACTGCTCTCTGATATGTGCATTCATTCACAGAGTTAAAGCTTACTCTACATTTCCCAGTTTGGAAACTCTGTCTTTGAGGAATCTGAAGGGATATTGGGAGCACTTTGAGGCTTATGGTGAAAAGGAAATATCTTCAGATAAAACTGGAGAGAAGCTTTCTGAGCAACTGCTTTGTGATGTGTGTATTCATCTCATAGAGTTAAATCATTCTTTGGATTGAGCAGTTTGAAATCACTGTTTCTGTGGAATCTGAGAAGGACATTTGGGAATGCTCTTTAGAATATGGAGAAAGAAATATCCTCAGATAAAACCAGAAAGAAGCTTTCTGAAACTGCTCTGTGTGTGAATTCTCTCACAGTTAAGCTTCTTTTCATTGAGCAGTATTCTAACACTGTTTTGTTAGTCTGAAAGGATATTGGGAGCACTTTGAGGCTTATGGTGAAAAGGAAATATCTTCAGATAAAACTGGAGAAGCTTTCTGAGAAACTGCTTTGTGATGTGTGCATTCCACTCACAGAGTTATACCTTTCTTCTCATAGAGGATTGAACCCTTTGGAGAAAAAAAGCTACCAAGGGACATTCGGGAGCACATTCAGGCCTATGGTGAAAAGAAATATCCTCAGACAAAACTGGAAAGAAGTTTCTGTGAAACTGCTTTGTGATGATATGTTTATTCATCTCACATAGATAAACTTTCTTTATATTACACAGTTTGAAACTCTGTCATGGATGGATCTGAAGGATATTGGGAGCACATTCAGGCCTATGGTGAAAAGGAATATCTTCAGATAAAACTGGAGAGAAGCTTTCTGAAACTGCTTGTGATGTGCATTCCACTCAGGAGTTATACCTCTTTTCTCATAAGGCAGTGTTTGAACACTGTTCCTGTAAAACCGAAAAGTGATATTTTGGAGTGCATTGAAGACTATGAAAAGTGAAATATCCTCAAATAAAACCAGAAAGAAGCATTCCAAGAAACTGCTCTCTGATATGTGCATTCATTTCACAGAGTTAAAGCTACTCTACATTTCCCAGTTTGGAAACTCTGTCTTTGAGGAATCTGTGAAGGGATATTGGGAGCACTTTGAGGCTTATGGTGAAAAGGAAATATCCTCAGATGAAAACTGGAGAGAAGCTTTCTGAGCAACTGCTTGTGATGTGTGTATTCATCTCATAGAGTTAAACCATTCTTTGGATTGAGAAGTTTGAAATCACTGTTTCTGTGGAATCTGAGAAGGACATTTGGGAATGCTCTTTAGAATATGGAGAAAGAAATATCCTCAGATAAAACCAGAAGAAGCTTTCTGTGAAACTGCTTTGTGATGTGTGAATTCACTCACAGTTAAGCTTCTTTTCATTGAGCAGTTTTCTAACACTGTTTATGTTTAGTGTGAAGGATATTGGGAGCACTTTGAGGCTTATGGTGAAAAGGAATATCTTCAGATAAAACTGGAGAGAAGCTTTCTGAGAACTGCTTTGTGATGTGCATTCCACTCACAGAGTTATACTTTTCTTCTCATGTGGCATCAGGGAAACCCTTTTGGAGAAAAGCTACCAAGGGACATTCGGGAGCACATTCAGGCCTATGGTGAAAAGGAAATATCTCAGACAAAACTGGAAAGAAGCTTTCTGTGAAACTGCTCTGATATGTGCATTCATTTCACAGAGTTAAAGCTTACTCTACATTGCCCAGTTTGGAAACTCTGTCTTTGAGGAATCTGAAGGATATTGGGAGCACATTCAGGCCTATGGTGAAAAGGAATATCTTCAGATAAAACTGGAAAGAAGCTTTCTGTGAAACTGCTTTGTGTTTATTCATCTCACATAGATAAAGCTTTCA
>JAKFHT010000938.1:0-43018 GCA_023783455.1 Erythrocebus patas | reverse complement strand
GAACACAGCGCAGTTTCTCAGAAAGCTTTTTCCAGTTTTGAACAGAAGATATTTCCTTTTCACCATAGCCTCTATGGGCTTCCAAATATCCTTGCCAATTCCACAAGAACAGCCTTAGCGAAAGGCTTTTGAAGGGAAAGATGTAACCTCTGTGAGATGAATTATCAGAACACAGAGCAGTTCTCAGAAAGCTTTTTCCAGTTTTGAACGGAAGATATTTTTTTCACCATAGCCCTGTATGGGCTTCCAAATATCCTTTGCCAGTTCCACAAGAACAGCCTTGGCGAAAGGCTTCTTGAAGGAAAGATGTAACTCTGTGAGATGAATTCAGAACACAGAGCAGTTTCTCAGAAAGTTTCTTTCCAGTTTTGAACGGAAGATAATTCCTTTTTCACCATAGCCTCTATGGGCTTCAAATATCCTTTGTCAATTCCACAAGAACAGCCTTAGCGAAAGGCTTTTGAAGGAAAGATGTACCTCTGTGAGATGAAGTAAGAGAACACAGAGCAGTTTCTCAAGCTTCTTTCCAGTTTTGAGCGGAAGATAATTCCTTTTTCACCATAGCCCTGTATGGGCTTCCAAATATCCTTGCCAATTCCACAAGAACAGACTTAGCGAAAGGCTTTTGAAGGAAAGATGTAACCTGTGAGATGAATTCAGAACACAGAGCAGTTTCTCAGAAAGTTTCTTTCCAGTTTTGAGCGGAAGATATTTCCTTTTTCACTATAGCCCTCTATGGCTTCCAAATATCCTTTGCCAGTTCCACAAGAACAGGCTTAGCGAAAGGCTTCTTGAAGGAAAGATGTACCTCTGTGGGATGAAGTAAGAGAACACAGAGCAGTTCTCAGAAAGCTTCTTCCAGTTTTGAACGGAAGATAATTCCTTTTTCACCCTAGCCCTCTATGGGCTTCCAAATATCCTTTGCTAATTCCACAAGAACAGCCTTAGCGAAATGCTTCTTGAAGGAAAGATGTAACTCTGTGAGGTGAATGAACAGAACACAGAGCAGTTTCTCAGAAAGCTTCTTCCAGTTTTGAACGGAAGATATTTCCTTTTCACCATAGCCCTCTATGGGCTTCCAAATATCCTTTGCCAATTCCACAAGAACAGCCTTAGCGAAAGGCTTCTTGAAGGAAAGATGTAACTCTGTGAGATGAATTATCAGAACACAGAGCAGTTTCTCAGAAAGCTTCTTTCCAGTTTTGAACGGAAGATATTTCCTTTTCACCATAGCCTCTATGGGCTTCCAAATATCCTTTGCCAATTCCACAAGAACAGCCTTAGCGAAAGGCTTCTTGAAGGAAAGATGTAACTCTGTGAGATGAATTAACAGAACACAGAGCAGTTTCTCAGAAAGTTTCTTTCCAGTTTTGAACGGAAGATATTTCCTTTTTCACCATAGCCCTCTATGGGCTTCCAAATATCCTTTGCTAATTCCACAAGAACAGCCTTAGCGAAAGGCTTCTTGAAGGAAAGATGTAACCTCTGTGAGATGAAGTAAGAGAACACAGAGCAGTTTCTCAGAAAGCTTCTTTCCAGTTTTGAACGGAAGATATTTCCTTTTCACCATAGCCCTCTATGGGCTTCCAAATATCCTTTGCCAATTCCACAAGAACAGACTTAGCGAAAGGCTTGAAGGAAAGATGTAACTCTGTGAGATGAATTATTAGAACACAGAGCAGTTCTCAGAAAGCTTCTTTCCAGTTTTGAACGGAAGATATTTCCTTTTTCACCCTAGCCCTCTATGGGCTTCCAAATATCCCTTGCCAGTTCCACAAGAACAGACTTAGCGAAAGGCTTCTTGAAGGAAGATGTAACTCTGTGAGATGAACTAACAGAACACAGAGCAGTTTCTCAGAAAGCTTCTTTCCAGTTTTGAGCGGAAGATATTTCCTTTTTCACCATAGCCCTCTATGGGCTTCCAAATATCCTTTGCCAATTCCACAAGAACAGCCTTAGCGAAAGGCTTCTTGAAGGAAAGATGTAACTCTGTGAGATGAACTAACAGAACACAGAGCAGTTTCTCAGAAAGCTTCTTTCCAGTTTTGAACGGAAGATATTTCCTTTTCACCATAGCCCTCTATGGGCTTCAAATATCCTTTGCCAATTCCACAAGAACAGCCTTAGCGAAGGCTTCTTGAAGGAAAGATGTAACTCTGTGAGATGAACTAACAGAACACAGAGCAGTTTCTCAAGCTTCTTTCAGTTTTGAGCGGAAGATATTTCCTTTTTCACCATAGCCTCTATGGGCTTCCAAATATCCTTTGCCAATTCCACAAGAACAGCCTTATCGAAAGGCTTCTTGAAGGAAAGATGGAACTCTGTGAGATGAACTAACAGAACACAGAGCAGTTTCTCAGAAAGCTTCTTTCCAGTTTTGAGCGGAAGATATTTCCTTTTTCACCATAGCCCTCTATGGGCTTCCAAATATCCTTGCCAATTCCACAAGAACAGCCTTAGCGAAAGGCTTTTGAAGGAAAGATGTAACTCTGTGATATGAACTAACAGAACACAGAGCAGTTTCTCAAGCTTCTTTCCAGTTTTGAACGGAAGATATTTCCTGTTTCACCATAGCCCTCTTTGGGCTTCCAAATATCCTTTGCCAATTCCACAAGAACAGCCTTAGCGAAAGGTTTCTTGAAGGAAAGATGTAACTCTCTGAGATGAATTATCAGAACACAGAGCAGTTTCTCAGAAAGCTTCTTTCCAGTTTTGAACGGAAGATATTTCCTTTTCACCACAGCCCTCTATGGGCTTCCAAATATCCTTGCCAGTTCCACAAGAACAGACTTAGCGAAAGGCTTCTTGAAGGAAAGATGTAACACTGTGAGATGAACTAACAGAACACAGAGCAGTTTCTAAAAAGCTTCTTTCCAGTTTTGAAGCGGAAGATATTTCCTTTTCACCATAGCCCTATGGGCTTCCAAATATCCTTTGCCAATTCCACAAGAACAGCCTTAGCGAAGGCTTCTTGAAGGAAAGATGTAACTCTGTGAGATGAATTCAGAGAACACAGAGCAGTTTCTCAGAAAGCTTCTTTCCAGTTTTGAACGGAAGATATTTCCTTTTCACCATAGCCCTCTATGGGCTTCCAAATATGCCTTTACCAATTCCACAAGAACAGCCTTAGCGAAAGGCTTCTGAAGGAAAGATGTAACTCTGTGATATGAACTAACAGAACACAGAGCAGTTTCTCAGAAAGCTTCTTTCCAGTTTTGAACGGAAGATATTTCCTTTTCACCATAGCCTCTATGGGCTTCCAAATATCCTTGCCAATTCCACAAGAACAGCCTTAGCGAAAGGCTTCTGAAGGAAAGATGTAACTCTGTGAGATGAACTAACAGAACACAGAGCAGTTTCTCAGAAAGCTTCTTTCCAGTTTTGAACGGAAGATATTTCCTTTTCACCATAGCCCTCTATGGGCTTCCAAATATCCTTTGCCAATTCCACAAGAACAGCCTTATCGAAAGGCTTCTTGAAGGAAAGATGGAACTCTGTGAGATGAACTAACAGAACACAGAGCAGTTTCTCAGAAAGCTTCCTTCCAGTTTTGAACGGAAGATATTTCCTTTTCACCATAGCCCTCTATGGGCTTCCAAATATCCTTTGCTAATTCCACAAGAACAGCCTTAGCGAAGGCTTCTTGAAGGAAAGATGTAACTCTGTGAGATGAACTAACAGAACACAGAGCAGTTTCTCAGAAAGCTTCTTTCCAGTTTTGAACGGAAGATATTTCCTTTTCACCATAGCCCTCTATGGGCTTCCAAATATCCTTTGCCAATTCCACAAGAACAGCCTTAGCGAAAGGTTTCTTGAAGGAAAGATGTAACTCTCTGAGATGAATTATCAGAACACAGAGCAGTTTCTCAGAAAGCTTCTTTCCAGTTTTGAGCGGAAGATATTTCCTTTTCACCACAGCCCTCTATGGGCTACCAAATATCCTTTGCCAGATCCACAAGAACAGACTTAGTGAAAGGCTTCTTGAAGGAAAGATGTAACTCTGTGAGATGAACTAACAGAACACAGAGCAGTTTCTCAGAAAGCTTCTTTCCAGTTTTGAGCGGAAGATATTTCCTTTTTCACTATAGCCCTCTAAGGGCTTCCAAATATCCCTTTGCCAATTCCACAAGAAGAGCCTTAGCGAAAACTTCTTGAAGGAAAGATGTAACTCTGTGAGATGAATTCAGAGAACACAGAGCAGTTTCTCAGAAAGCTTCTTCCAGTTTTGAAAGGAAGATATTTCCTTTTCACCATAGTCCTCTATGGGCTTCCAAATATCCTTTGCCAATTCCACAAGAACAGCCTTAGCGAAGGCTTCTTGAAGGAAAGATGGAACTCTGTGAGATGAATTAACAGAACACAGAGCAGTTTCTCAGAAAGCTTCTTTCCAGTTTTGAACGGAAGATATTTCCTTTTCACCATAGCCTCTATGGGCTTCCAAATATCCTTTGCCAATTCCACAAGAACAGCCTTAGCGAAAGGCTTCTTGAAGGAAAGATGTAACTCTGTGAGATGAATTAACAGAACACAGAGCAGTTTCTCAGAAAGCTTCTTTCCAGTTTTGAGCGGAAGATATTTCCTTTTCACCATAGCCCTCTATGGGCTTCCAAATATCCTTTGCCAATTCCACAAGAACAGCCTTAGCGAAGGCTTCTTGAAGGAAAGATGTAACTCCGTGAGATGAACTAATAGAACACAGAGCAGTTTCTCAGAAAGCTTCTTTCCAGTTTTGAACGGAAGATAATTCCTTTTTCACCATAGCCCTCTATGGGCTTCCAAATATCCTTGCCAATTCCACAAGAACAGCCTTAGCGAAGGCTTCTTGAAGTGAAAGATGTAACTCTGTGAGATGTACTAACAGAACACAGAGCAGTTTCTCAGAAAGCTTCTTTCAGTTTTGAGCGGAAGATATTTCCTTTTCACCATAGCCCTCTATGGGCTTCCAAATATCCCTTTGCCAATTCCACAAGAACAGCCTTAGCGAAATGCTTCTTGAAGGGAAAGATGTAACTCTGTGAGATGAATTAACAGAACACAGAACAGTTTCTCAGAAAGCTTCTTTCCAGTTTTGAACGGAAGATATTTCCTTTTTCACTATAGCCCTCTATGGGCTTCCAAATATCCCTTTGCCAATTCCACAAGAACAGCCTTAGCGAAAGGCTTCTAGAAGGGAAAGATGTAGCTCTGTGAGATGAATTAACAGAACACAGAGCAGTTTCTCAGAAAGCTTCTTTCCAGTTTTGAACGGAAGATATTTCCTTTTTCACCATAGCCCTCTATGGGCTTCCAAATATCCCTTTGCCAATTCCACAAGAACAGCCTTAGCGAAAGGCTTCTTGAAGGGAAAGATGCAACTCTGTGAGATGTACTAACAGAACACAGAGCAGTTTCTCAGAAAGCTTCTTTCCAGTTTTGAAAGGAAGATACTTCCTTTTTCACCGTAGCCCTCTATGGGCTTCCAAATATCCCTTTGCCAATTCCACAAGAACAGCCTTAGCGAAAGGCTTCTTGAAGGGAAAGATGTAACTCTGTGAGATGAACTAACAGAACACAGAGCAGTTTCTCAGAAAGTTTCTTTCCAGTTTTGAACGGAAGATATTTCCTTTTCACCATAGCCCTCTATGGGCTTCCAAATATCCCTTTGCCAAGTCCACAAGAACAGCCTTAGCCAAAGGTTTCTTGAAGGGAAAGATGAAACTCTCTGAGATGAATTATCAGAACACAGAGCAGTTTCTCAGAAAGCTTCTTTCCAGTTTTGAACGGAAGATATTTCCTTTTTCACCACAGCCCTCTATGGGCAACCAAATATCCCTTTGCCAGTTCCACAGGAACAGACTTTGCGAAAGGCTTCTTGAAGGAAAGATGTAACTCTGTGAGATGAACTAACAGAACACAGAGCAGTTTCTAAAAAAGCTTCTTTCCAGTTTTGAACGGAAGATATTTCCTTTTTCACTATAGCCCTCTATGGGCTTCCAAATATCCCTTTGCCAGTTCCACAAGAAGAGCCTTAGCGAAAGGCTTCTTGAAGGGAAAGATGTAACTCTGTGAGATGAATTAACAGAACACAGAGCAGTTTCTCAGAAAGTTTCTTTCCAGTTTTGAACGGAAGATATTTCCTTTTTCACCATAGCCCTCTATGGGCTTCCAAATATCCCTTTGCCAATTCCACAAGAACAGCCTTAGCGAAAGGCTTCTTGAAGGGAAAGATGTACCTCTGTGAGATGAAGTAAGAGAACAAAGAGCAGTTTCTCAGAAAGCTTCTTTCCAGTTTTGAACGGAAGATATTTCCTTTTTCACCATAGAACTCTATGGGCTTCCAAATATCCCTTTGCCAATTCCACAAGAACAGCCTTGGCGAAAGGCTTTTTGAAGGGAAAGATGTAACTCTGTGAGATGAATTATCAGAACACAGAGCAGTTTCTCAGAAAGCTTCTTTCCATTTTGAACGGAAGATATTTCCTTTTTTACCATAGCCCTCTATGGGCTACCAAATATCCCTTTGCCAGTTCCACAAGAACAGACTTAGCGAAAGGCTTCTTGAAGGGAAAGATATAACTCTGTGAGATGAACTAACAGAACACAGAGCAGTTTCTCAGAAAGCTTCTTTCCAGTTTTGAGGGGAAGATATTTCCTTTTTCACCATAGCCCTCTATGGGCTTCCAAATATCCCTTTGCCAATTCCACAAGAACAGCCTTAGCGAAAGGGTTCTTGAAGGGAAAGATGTAACTCTGTTAGATGAACTAACAGAACACAGAGCAGTTTCTCAGAAAGCTTCTTTCAGTTTTGAACGTAATATATTTCCTTTTTCACCATAGCCCTCTATGGGCTTCCAAATATCCTTTGCTAATTCCACAAGAACAGCCTTAGCGAAGGCTTCTTGAAGGAAAGATGGAAGTCTGTGAGATGAACTAACAGAACACAGAGCAGTTTCTCAGAAAGCTTCCTTCCAGTTTTGAACGGAAGATATTTCCTTTTTCACCATAGCCCTCTATGGGCTTCCAAATATCCCTTTGCCAATTCCACAAGAACAGCCTTAGCGAAAGGCTTCTAGAAGGGAAAGATGTAACTCTGTGAGATGAATTAACAGAACACAGAGCAGTTTCTCAGAAAGCTTCTTTCCAGTTTTGAACGGAAGATATTTCCTTTTTCACCATAGCCCTCTAGGGTATTCCAAATATCCGTTTGCCAACTTCACAAGAACAGCCTTAGCAAAAGGCTTCTTGAAGGGAAAGATGTAACTCCGTGAGATGAACTAATAGAACACAGAGCAGTTTCTCAGAAAGCTTCTTTCCAGTTTTGAACGGAAGATACTTCCTTTTTCACCGTAGCCCTCTATGGGCTTCCAAATATCCCTTTGTCAATTCCACAAGAGCAGCCTTAGCGAAAGGCTTCTTGCAGGGAAAGATGTAACTCTGTGAGATGAATTAACTGAACACAGAGCAGTTTCTCAGAAAGCTTCTTTCCAGTTTTGAAAGGAAGATATTTCCTTTTTCACCATAGCCCTCTATGGGCTTCCAAATATCCCTTTGCCACTTCCACAAGAACAGCCTTAGCGAAAGGCTTCTTGAAGGAAAAGATGTATCTCTGTGAGATGAATTATCAGAACACAGAGCAGTTTCTCAGAAAGCTTCTTTCCAGTTTTGATCAGAAGATATTTCCTTTTTCACCATAGCCCTCTATCGGCTTCCAAGTATCCCTTTGCCAGTTCCACAAGAACAGACTTAGCGAAAGGCTTCTTGAAGGGAAAGATGTAATTCTGTGAGATGAACTAACAGAACACAGAGCAGTTTCTCAGAAAGCTTCTTTCCCGTTTTGAACGGAAGCTATTTCCTTTTTCACCCTAGCCCTCTACGAGCTTCCAAATATCCCTTTGCCAATTCCACAAGAACAGCCTTAGCGAAAGGCTTCTAGAAGGGAAAGATGTAGCTCTGTGAGATGAATTAACAGAACACAGAGCAGTTTCTCAGAAAGCTTCTTTCCAGTTTTGAACGGAAGACATTTACTTTTTCACCATAGCCCTCTATTTGCTACCAAATATCCCTTTGCCAGTTCCACAAGAACAGACTTAGCGAAAGGCTTCTTGAAGGGAAAGATGTAACTCTGTGAGATGAATTAACAGAACACAGAGCAGTTTCTCAGAAAGTTTATTTCCAGTTTTGAACGGAAGATATTTCCTTTTTCACCATAGCCCTCTATGTGCTTCCAAATATCCCTTTGCCAATTCCACAAGAACAGCCTTAGCGAAAGGCTTCTTGAAGGGAAAGATGTAACTCTGTGAGATGAAGTAAGAGAACACAGAGCAGTTTCTCAGAAAGTTTCCTTCCAGTTTTGAACGGAAGATATTTCATTTTTCACCATAGCCCTCTATGGGCTTCCAAATATCCCTTTGCCAATTCCACAAGAACAGCCTTGGCGAAAGGCTTTTTGAAGGGAAAGATGTAACTCTGTGAGATGAATTATCAGAACACAGAGCAGTTTCTCAGAAAGCTTCTTTCCAGTTTTGAATGGAAGATATTTCCTTTTTTACCATAGCCCTCTATGGGCTACCAAATATCCCTTTGCCAGTTCCACAAGAACAGACATAGCGAAAGGCTTCTTGAAGGGAAAGATATAACTCTGTGAGATGAACTAACAGAACACAGAGCAGTTTCTCAGAAAGCTTCTTTCCAGTTTTGAACGGAAGATATTTCCTTTTTCACCATAGCCCTCCATGGGCTTCCAAATATCCCTTTGCCAATTCCACAAGAACAGCCTTAGCGAAAGGCTTCTTGAAGGGAAAGATATAACTCTGTGAGATGAACTAAGAGAACACAGAGCAGTTTCTCAGAAAGCTTCTTTCCAGTTTTGAACGGAAGATATTTCCTTTTTCACTATAGCCCTCTATGGGCTTCCAAATATCCCTTTGCCAATTCCACAAGAACAGCCTTAGCGAAAGGCTTCTTGAAGGGAAAGATGTAACTCTGTGAGATGAACTAACAGAACACAGAGCAGTTTCTCAGAAAGCTTCTTTCAGTTTTGAACGTCATATATTTCCTTTTTCACCATAGTCCTCTATGGGCTTCCAAATATCCCTTTGCCAATTCCACAAGAACAGCCTTATCGAAAGGCTTCTTGAAGGGAAAGATGGAACTCTGTGAGATGAACTAACAGAACACATAGCAGTTTCTCAGAAAGCTTCTTTCCAGTTTTGAAAGGAAGATATTTCCTTTTTCACCATAGCCCTCTATGGGCTTCCAAATATCCCTTTGCCACTTCCACAAGAACAGCCTTAGCGAAAGGCTTCTTGAAGGGAAAGATGTATCTCTGTGAGATGAATTATCAGAACACAGAGCAGTTTCTCAGAAAGCTTCTTTCCAGTTTTGAACGGAAGATATTTCCTTTTTCACCATAGCCCTCTATGGGCTTCCAAATATCCCTTTGCCAGTTCCACAAGAACAGACTTAGCGAAAGGCTTCTTGAAGGGAAAGATGTAACTCTGTGAGATGAAACTAACAGAACACAGAGCAGTTTCTCAGAAATCTTCTTTCCAGTTTTGAACGGAAGATATTTCCTTTTTCACCATAGCCCCCTATGGGCTTCCAAATATCCCTTTGCCAGTTCCACAAGAACAGCCTTAGCGAAGGCTTCTTGAAGGAAAGATGTAACTCTGTGAGATGAACTAACAGAACACAGAGCAGTTTCTCAGAAAGTTTCTTTCCAGTTTTGAAGCGGAAGATATTTCCTTTTTCACCGTAGCCCACTATGGCCTTCCAAATATCCCTTTGCGAATTCCACAACAACAGCCTTATTGAAAGGATTCTTGAAGGAAAGATGTACCTCTGTGAGATGAAGTAAGAGAACACAGAGCAGTTTCTCAGAAAGCTTCTTTCCAGTTTTGAGCGGAAGATATTTCCTTTTTCACCATAGCCTCTATCGGCTTCCAAATATCCTTTGCCAATTCCACAAGAACAGCCTTAGCGAAAGGCTTCTTGAAGGGAAAGATGTAACTCTGTGAGATGAACTAACAGAACACAGAGCAGTTTCTCAGAAAGCTTCTTTCCCGTTTTGAACGGAAGCTATTTCCTTTTTCACCCTAGCCCTCTATGAGCTTCCAAATATCCCTTTGCCAATTCCACAAGAACAGCCTTAGCGAAAGGCTTCTTGAAGGGAAAGATGTAACTCCGTGTGATGAATTAACAGAACACAGAACAGTTTCTCAGAAAGCTTCTTTCCAGTTTTGAACGGAAGTTATTTCCTTTTTCACTATAGCCCTCTATGGGCTTCCAAATATCCCTTTGCCAATTCCACAAGAACAGCCTTAGCGAAAGGCTTCTAGAAGGGAAAGATGTAGCTCTGTGAGATGAATTAACAGAACACAGAGCAGTTTCTCAGAAAGCTTCTTTCCAGTTTTGAACGGAAGATAATTCCTTTTTCACCCTAGCCCTCTATGGGCTTCCAAATATCCCTTTGCTAATTCCACAAGAACAGCCTTAGCGAAATGCTTCTTGAAGGGAAAGATGTAACTCTGTGAGGTGAATGAACAGAACACAGAGCAGTTTCTCAGAAAGCTTCTTTCCAGTTTTGAGCGGAAGATATTTCCTTTTTCACCATAGCCCTCTATGGGCTTCCAAATATCCCTTTGCCAATTCCACAAGAACAGCCTTAGCGAAAGGCTTCTTGAAGGGAAAGATGTACCTCTGTGAGATGAATTATCAGAACACAGAGCAGTTTCTCAGAAAGCTTCTTTCCAGTTTTGAACGGAAGATATTTCCTTTTTCAGCATAGCCCTCTATTTGCTACCAAATATCCCTTTGCCAATTCCACAAGACAAGACTTAGCGAAAGGCTTCTTGAAGGGAAAGATGTAACTCTGTGAGATGAATTAACAGAACACAGAGCAGTTTCTCAGAAAGTTTCTTTCCAGTTTTGAACGGAAGATATTTCCTTTTTCACCATAGCCCTCTATGGGCTTCCAAATATCCCTTTGCCAATTCCACAAGAACAGCCTTAGCGAAAGGCTTCTTGAAGGGAAAGATGCACCTCTGTGAGATTAAGTAAGAGAACACAGAGCAGTTTCTCAGAAAGCTTCTTTCCAGTTTTGAACGGAAGATATTTCCTTTTTCACCATAGCCCTCTATGGGCTTCCAAATATCCCTTTGCCAATTCCACAAGAACAGACTTGGCGAAAGGCTTTTTGAAGGGAAAGATGTAACTCTGTGAGATGAATTATTAGAACACAGAGCAGTTTCTCAGAAAGCTTCTTTCCAGTTTTGAACGGAAGATATTTCCTTTTTTACCGTAGCCCTCTATGGGCTACAAAATATCCCTTTGCCAGTTCCACAAGAACAGACTTAGCGAAAGGCTTCTTGAAGGGAAAGATATAACTCTGTGAGATGAACTAACAGAACACAGAGCAGTTTCTCAGAAAGCTTCTTTCCAGTTTTGAGCGGAAGATATTTCCTTTTTCACCATAGCCCTCTATGGGCTTCCAAATATCCCTTTGCCAATTCCACAAGAACAGCCTTAGCGAAAGGCTTCTTGAAGGGAAAGATGTAACTCTGTGAGATGAACTAACAGAACACGGAGCAGTTTCTCAGAAAGCTTCTTTCCAGTTTTGAACGGAAGATATTTCCTTTTTCACCATAGCCCTCTATGGGCTTCCAAATATCCCTTTGCCAATTCCACAAGAACAGCCTTAGCGAAAGGCTTCTTGAAGGGAAAGATGTAACTCTCTGAGATGAACTAACAGAACACAGAGCAGTTTCTCAGAAAGCTTCTTTCAATTTTGAACGTAATATATTTCCTTTTTCACCATAGCCCTCTATGGGCTTCCAAATATCCCTTTGCCAATTCCACAAGAACAGCCTTATCGAAAGGCTTCTTGAAGGGAAAGATGGAACTCTGTGAGATGAACTAACAGAACACAGAGCAGTTTCTCAGAAAGCTTCCTTCCAGTTTTGAACGGAAGATATTTCCTTTTTCACCATAGCCCTCTATGGGCTTCCAAATATCCCTTTGCCAATTCCACAAGAACAGCCTTAGCGAAAGGCTTCTTGAAGGGAAAGATGTAACTCTGTGAGATGAACTAACAGAACACAGAGCAGTTTCTCAGAAAGCTTCTTTCCAGTTTTGAACGGAAGATATTTCCTGTTTCACCATAGCCCTCTTTGGGCTTCCAAATATCCCTTTGCCAATTCCACAAGAACAGCCTTAGCGAAAGGTTTCTTGAAGGGAAAGATGTAACTCTCTGAGATGAATTATCAGAACACAGAGCAGTTTCTCAGAAAGCTTCTTTCCAGTTTTGAACGGAAGATATTTCCTTTTTCACCACAGCCCTCTATGGGCAACCAAATATCCCTTTGCCAGTTCCACAAGAACAGACATGGCGAAAGGCTTCTTGAAGGGAAAGATGTAACACTGTGAGATGAACTAACAGAACACAGAGCAGTTTCTAAAAAAGCTTCTTTCCAGTTTTGAACGGAAGATATTTCCTTTTTCACTATAGCCCTCTATGGGCTTCCAAATATCCCTTTGCCAATTCCGCAAGAACAGCCTTAGCGAAAGGCTTCTTGATGGGAAAGATGTAACTCTGTGAGATGAATTCAGAGAACACAGAGCAGTTTCTCAGAAAGCTTCTTTCCAGTTTTGAACGGAAGATATTTCCTTTTTCACCATAGCCCTCTATGGGCTTCCAAATATGCCTTTACCAATTCCACAAGAACAGCCTTAGCGAAAGGCTTCCTGAAGGGAAAGATGTAACTCTGTGATATGAACTAACAGAACACAGAGCAGTTTCTCAGAAAGCTTCTTTCCAGTTTTGAACGGAAGATATTTCCTTTTCACCCTAGCCCTCTATGGGCTTCCAAATATCCTTTGCCAATTCCACAAGAACAGCCTTAGCGAAAGGCTTCTTGAAGGAAAGATGTAACTCTGTGAGATGAACTAACAGAACACAGAGCAGTTTCTCAAGCTTCTTTCAATTTTGAACGTAATATATTTCCTTTTCACCATAGCCCTCTATGGGCTTCCAAATATCCTTTGCCAATTCCACAAGAACAGCCTTATCGAAAGGCTTCTTGAAGGAAAGATGGAACTCTGTGAGATGAACTAACAGAACACAGAGCAGTTTCTCAGAAAGCTTCCTTCCAGTTTTGAGCGGAAGATATTTCCTTTTCACCATAGCCCTCTATGGGCTTCCAAATATCCTTTGCCAATTCCAAAGAACAGCCTTAGCGAAAGGCTTCTTGAAGGGAAAGATGTAACTCTGTGAGATGAACTAACAGAACACAGAGCAGTTTCTCAGAAAGCTTCTTTCCAGTTTTGAACGGAAGATATTTCCTGTTTCACCATAGCCCTCTATGGGCTTCCAAATATCCCTTTGCCAATTCCACAAGAACAGCCTTAGCGAAAGGTTTCTTGAAGGGAAAGATGTAACTCTCTGAGATGAATTATCAGAACACAGAGCAGTTTCTCAGAAAGCTTCTTTCCAGTTTTGAACGGAAGATATTTCCTTTTTCACCACAGCCCTCTATGGGCTACCAAATATCCCTTTGCCAGATCCACAAGAACAGACTTAGTGAAAGGCTTCTTGAAGGGAAAGATGTAACTCTGTGAGATGAACTAACAGAACACAGAGCAGTTTTTAAGAAAGCTTCTTTCCAGTTTTGAACGGAAGATATTTCCTTTTTCACTATAGCCCTCTAAGGGCTTCCAAATATCCCTTTGCCAATTCCACAAGAAGAGCCTTAGCGAAAGGCTTCTTGAAGGGAAAGATGTAACTCTGTGAGATGAATTCAGAGAACACAGAGCAGTTTCTCAGAAAGCTTCTTTCCAGTTTTGAAGCGGAAGATATTTCCTTTTCACCATAGTCCTCTATGGGCTTCCAAATATCCTTTGCCAATTCCACAAGAACAGCCTTAGCGAAGGCTTCTTGAAGGAAAGATGGAACTCTGTGAGATGAATTAACAGAACACAGAGCAGTTTCTCAGAAAGCTTCTTTCCAGTTTTGAACGGAAGATATTTCCTTTTCACCATAGCCTCTATGGGCTTCCAAATATCCTTTGCCAATTCCACAAGAACAGCCTTAGCGAAAGGCTTCTTGAAGGAAAGATGTAACTCTGTGAGATGAATTAACAGAACACAGAGCAGTTTCTCAGAAAGCTTCTTTCCAGTTTTGAGCGGAAGATATTTCCTTTTTCACCATAGCCCTCTATGGGCTTCCAATTATCCTTTGCCAATTCCACAAGAACAGCCTTAGCGAAGGCTTCTTGAAGGAAAGATGTAACTCCGTGAGATGAACTAATAGAACACAGAGCAGTTTCTCAGAAAGCTTCTTTCCAGTTTTGAGCGGAAGATAATTCCTTTTTCACCATAGCCCTCTATGGGCTTCCAAATATCCCTTTGTCAATTCCACAAGAACAGCCTTAGCGAAAGGCTTCTTGAAGGGAAAGATGTAACTCTGTGAGATGAATTAACAGAACACAGAACAGTTTCTCAGAAAGCTTCTTTCCAGTTTTGAACGGAAGATATTTCCTTTTTCACTATAGCCCTCTATGGGCTTCCAAATATCCTTTTGCCAATTCCACAAGAACAGCCTTAGCGAAAGGCTTCTAGAAGGGAAAGATGTAGCTCTGTGAGATGAATTAACAGAACACAGAGCAGTTTCTCAGAAAGCTTCTTTCCAGTTTTGAACGGAAGATATTTCCTTTTTCAACATAGCCGTCTATGGGCTTCCAAATATCCCTTTGCCAATTCCACAAGAACAGCCTTAGCGAAAGGCTTCTTGAAGGGAAAGATGCAACTCTGTGAGATGTACTAACAGAACACAGAGCAGTTTCTCAGAAAGCTTCTTTCCAGTTTTGAAAGGAAGATACTTCCTTTTTCACCGTAGCCCTCTATGGGCTTCCAAATATCCCTTTGCCAATTCCACAAGAACAGCCTTAGCGAAAGGCTTCTTGAAGGGAAAGATGTAACTCTGTGAGATGAACTAACAGAACACAGAGCAGTTTCTCAGAAAGTTTCTTTCCAGTTTTGAACGGAAGATATTTCCTTTTTCACCATAGCCCTCTATGGGCTTCCAAATATCCCTTTGCCAAGTCCACAAGAACAGCATTAGCCAAAGGTTTCTTGAAGGGAAAGATGAAACTCTCTGAGATGAATTATCAGAACACAGAGCAGTTTCTCAGAAAGCTTCTTTCCAGTTTTGAACGGAAGATATTTCCTTTTTCACCACAGCCCTCTATGGGCAACCAAATATCCCTTTGCCAGTTCCACAGGAACAGACTTTGCGAAAGGCTTCTTGAAGGGAAAGATGTAACTCTGTGAGATGAACTAACAGAACACAGAGCAGTTTCTAAAAAAGCTTCTTTCCAGTTTTGAACGGAAGATATTTCCTTTTTCACTATAGCCCTCTATGGGCTTCCAAATATCCCTTTGCCAGTTCCACAAGAAGAGCCTTAGCGAAAGGCTTCTTGAAGGGAAAGATGTAACTCTGTGAGATGAATTAACAGAACACAGAGCAGTTTCTCAGAAAGCTTCTTTCCAGTTTTGAACGGAAGATATTTCCTTTTCACCATAGCCCTCTATGGGCTTCCAAATATCCTTGCCAATTCCACAAGAACAGCCTTAGCGAAAGGCTTCTTGAAGGAAAGATGTACCTCTGTGAGATGAAGTAAGAGAACACAGAGCAGTTTCTCAGAAAGCTTCTTTCCAGTTTTGAACGGAAGATATTTCCTTTTCACTATAGCCCTCTATGGGCTTCCAAATATCCTTTGCCAGTTCCACAAGAACAGCCTTAGCGAAAGGCTTCTTGAAGGAAAGATGTAACTCTGTGAGATGAATTAACAGAACACAGAGCAGTTTCTCAGAAAGCTTCTTTCCAGTTTTGAACGGAAGATATTTCCTTTTCACCATAGCCCTCTATGGGCTTCCAAATATCCTTTGCCAATTCCACAAGAACAGCCTTAGCGAAAGGCTTCTTGAAGGGAAAGATGTACCTCTGTGAGATGAAGTAACAGAACACAGAGCAGTTTCTCAGAAAGCTTCTTTCCAGTTTTGAACGGAAGATATTTCCTTTTCACCATAGCCCTCTATGGGCTTCCAAATATCCTTTGCCAATTCCACAAGAACAGCCTTGGCGAAAGGCTTTTGAAGGAAAGATGTAACTCTGTGAGATGAATTATCAGAACACAGAGCAGTTTCTCAGAAAGCTTCTTTCCAGTTTTGAGCGGAAGATATTTCCTTTTTACCATAGCCCTCTATGGGCTTCCAAATATCCTTTGCCAGTTCCACAAGAACAGACTTAGCGAAAGGCTTCTTGAAGGAAAGATATAACTCTGTGAGATGAACTAACAGAACACAGAGCAGTTTCTCAGAAAGCTTCTTTCCAGTTTTGAACGGAAGATATTTCCTTTTCACCATAGCCTCTATGGGCTTCCAAATATCCCTTTGCCAATTCCACAAGAACAGCCTTAGCGAAAGGCTTCTTGAAGGAAAGATGTAACTCTGTGAGATGAACTAACAGAACACGGAGCAGTTTCTCAGAAAGCTTCTTTCCAGTTTTGAACGGAAGATATTTCCTTTTCACCATAGCCCTCTATGGGCTTCAAATATCCTTTGCCAATTCCACAAGAACAGCCTTAGCGAAAGGGTTCTTGAAGGAAAGATGTAACTCTGTTAGATGAACTAACAGAACACAGAGCAGTTTCTCAAGCTTCTTTCAATTTTGAACGTAATATATTTCCTTTTCACCATAGCCCTCTATGGGCTTCCAAATATCCTTTGCCAATTCCACAAGAACAGCCTTATCGAAGGCTTCTTGAAGGAAAGATGGAACTCTGTGAGATGAACTAACAGAACACAGAGCAGTTTCTCAGAAAGCTTCCTTCCAGTTTTGAGCGGAAGATATTTCCTTTTCACCATAGCCCTCTATGGGCTTCCAAATATCCTTTGCCAATTCCACAAGAACAGCCTTAGCGAAAGGCTTCTAGAAGGAAAGATGTAACTCTGTGAGATGAATTAACAGAACACAGAGCAGTTTCTCAGAAAGCTTCTTTCCAGTTTTGAACGGAAGATATTTCCTTTTCACCATAGCCCTCTAAGGGCTTCCAAATATCCGTTTGCCAACTTCACAAGAACAGCCTTAGCAAAAGGCTTCTTGAAGGAAAGATGTAACTCTGTGAGATGAACTAATAGAACACAGAGCAGTTTCTCAGAAAGCTTCTTTCCAGTTTTGAGCGGAAGATATTTCCTTTTTACCGTAGCCCTCTATGGGCTTCCAAATATCCTTTGTCAATTCCACAAGAGCAGCCTTAGCGAAAGGCTTCTTGCAGGGAAAGATGTAACTCTGTGAGATGAATTAACTGAACACAGAGCAGTTTCTCAAGCTTCTTTCCAGTTTTGAAAGGAAGATATTTCCTTTTCACCATAGCCCTCTATGGGCTTCCAAATATCCCTTTGCCACTTCCACAAGAACAGCCTTAGCGAAAGGCTTCTTGAAGGAAAAGATGTATCTCTGTGAGATGAATTATCAGAACACAGAGCAGTTTCTCAGAAAGCTTCTTTCCAGTTTTGATCAGAAGATATTTCCTTTTTCACCATAGCCCTCTATGGGCTTCCAAATATCCTTTGCCAGTTCCACAAGAACAGACTTAGCGAAAGGCTTCTTGAAGGAAAGATGTAATTCTGTGAGATGAACTAACAGAACACAGAGCAGTTTCTCAGAAAGCTTCTTTCAGTTTTGAGCGGAAGCTATTTCCTTTTCACCACAGCCCTCTATGGGCTTCCAAATATCCTTTGCCAATTCCACAAGAACAGCCTTAGCGAAAGGCTTCTAGAAGGGAAAGATGTAACTCTGTGAGATGAATTAACAGAACACAGAGCAGTTTCTCAAACTTCTTTCCAGTTTTGAGCGGAAGATATTTCCTTTTCACCATAGCCCTCTATGGGCTACCAAATATCCTTTGCCAGTTCCACAAGAACAGACTTAGCGAAAGGCTTCTTGAAGGAAAGATGTAACTCTGTGAGATGAATTAACAGAACACAGAGCAGTTTCTCAGAAAGTTTATTTCCAGTTTTGAGCGGAAGATATTTCCTTTTCACCATAGCCCTCTATGTGCTTCCAAATATCCTTTGCCAATTCCACAAGAACAGCCTTAGCGAAAGGCTTCTTGAAGGGAAAGATGTAACTCTGTGAGATGAAGTAAGAGAACACAGAGCAGTTTCTCAGAAAGTTTCCTTCCAGTTTTGAACGGAAGATATTTCATTTTTCACCATAGCCCTCTATGGGCTTCCAAATATCCCTTTGCCAATTCCACAAGAACAGCCTTGGCGAAAGGCTTTTTGAAGGGAAAGATGTAACTCTGTGAGATGAATTATCAGAACACAGAGCAGTTTCTCAGAAAGCTTCTTTCCAGTTTTGAATGGAAGATATTTCCTTTTTTACCATAGCCCTCTATGGGCTACCAAATATCCCTTTGCCAGTTCCACAAGAACAGACATAGCGAAAGGCTTCTTGAAGGGAAAGATATAACTCTGTGAGATGAACTAACAGAACACAGAGCAGTTTCTCAGAAAGCTTCTTTCCAGTTTTGAACGGAAGATATTTCCTTTTCACCATAGCCCTCCATGGGCTTCCAAATATCCTTTGCCAATTCCACAAGAACAGCCTTAGCGAAAGGCTTCTTGAAGGAAAGATATAACTCTGTGAGATGAACTAAGAGAACACAGAGCAGTTTCTCAGAAAGCTTCTTTCCAGTTTTGAGCGGAAGATATTTCCTTTTTCACCATAGCCCTCTATGGGCTTCCAAATATCCTTTGCCAATTCCACAAGAACAGCCTTAGCGAAAGGCTTCTTGAAGGAAAGATGTAACTCTGTGAGATGAACTAACAGAACACAGAGCAGTTTCTCAGAAAGCTTCTTTCCAGTTTTGAACGAAGATATTTCCTTTTTCACCATAGCCCTCTATGGGCTTCCAAATATCCTTTGCCAATTCCACAAGAACAGCCTTAGCGAAAGGCTTCTTGAAGGAAAGATGTAACTCTGTGAGATGAATTAACAGAACACATAGCAGTTTCTCAGAAAGCTTCTTTCCAGTTTTGAGGAAGATATTTCCTTTTTCACCATAGCCCTCTATGGGCTTCCAAATATCCCTTTGCCATTCCACAAGAACAGCCTTAGCGAAGGCTTCTTGAAGGAAAGATGTATCTCTGTGAGATGAATTAACAGAACACAGAGCAGTTTCTCAGAAAGCTTCTTTCCAGTTTTGAAGCGGAAGATATTTCCTTTTTCACCATAGCCCTCTATGGGCTTCCAAATATCCTTTGCCAGTTCCACAAGAACAGCCTTAGCGAAAGGCTTCTTGAAGGAAAGATGTAACTCTGTGAGATGAAACTAACAGAACACAGAGCAGTTTCTCAAGAAATCTTCTTTCCAGTTTTGAGCGGAAGATATTTCCTTTTTCACCATAGCCCTCTATGGGCTTCCAAATATCCTTTGCCAGTTCCACAAGAACAGCCTTAGCGAAGGCTTCTTGAAGGGAAAGATGTAACTCTGTGAGATGAACTAACAGAACACAGAGCAGTTTCTCAGAAAGCTTCTTTCCAGTTTTGAGCGGAAGATATTTCCTTTTCACCATAGCCCTCTATGGCTTCCAAATATCCCTTTGCCAATTCCACAAGAACAGCCTTATTGAAAGGCTTCTTGAAGGAAAGATGTAACTCTGTGAGATGAAGTAACAGAACACAGAGCAGTTTCTCAGAAAGCTTCTTTCCAGTTTTGAGCGGAAGATATTTCCTTTTCACCATAGCCCTCTATGGCTTCCAAATATCCCTTTGCCAATTCCACAAGAACAGCCTTAGCGAAAACTTCTTGAAGGGAAAGATGTAACTCTGTGAGATGAACTAACAGAACACAGAGCAGTTTCTCAAGCTTCTTTCCAGTTTTGAAGCGGAAGATATTTCCTTTTTCACCATAGCCCTCTATGGGCTTCCAAATATCCTTTGCCAATTCCACAAGAACAGCCTTAGCGAAAAGGCTTCTTGAAGGAAAGATGTAACTCTGTGATGAATTAACAGAACACAGAGCAGTTTCTCAAGCTTCTTTCCAGTTTTGAGCGGAAGATATTTCCTTTTCACTAGCCCTCTATGGGCTTCCAAATATCCTTTGCCAATTCCACAAGAACAGCCTTAGCCGAAAGGCTTCTTGAAGGGAAAGATGTAACTCTGTGAGATGAATTAACAGAACACAGAGCAGTTTCTCAGAAAGCTTCTTTCCAGTTTTGAGCGGAAGATAATTCCTTTTCACCCATAGCCCTCTATGGGCTTCCAAATATCCTTTGCCAATTCCACAAGAACAGCCTTAGCGAAGGCTTCTTGAAGGGAAAGATGTAACTCTGTGAGGTGAATGAACAGAACACAGAGCAGTTTCTCAAGCTTCTTTCCAGTTTTGAGCGGAAGATATTTCCTTTTCACCATAGCCCTCTATGGGCTTCCAAATATCCTTTGCCAATTCCACAAGAACAAGCCTTAGCGAAAGGCTTCTTGAAGGAAAGATGTAACTCTGTGAGATGAATTATCAGAACACAGAGCAGTTTCTCAGAAAGCTTCTTTCCAGTTTTGAGCGGAAGATATTTCCTTTTCACCATAGCCCTCTATGGGCTTCCAAATATCCTTTGCCAATTCCACAAGAACAGACTTAGCGAAAGGCTTCTTGAAGGAAAGATGTAACTCTGTGAGATGAATTACAGAACACAGAGCAGTTTCTCAGAAAGTTTCTTTCCAGTTTTGAGCGGAAGATATTTCCTTTTCACCATAGCCCTCTATGGGCTTCCAAATATCCCTTTGCCAATTCCACAAGAACAGCCTTAGCGAAAGGCTTCTTGAAGGAAAGATGTAACTCTGTGAGATTAGTAAGAGAACACAGAGCAGTTTCTCAGAAAACTTCTTTCCAGTTTTGAGCGGAAGATATTTCCTTTTCACCATAGCCCTCTATGGGCTTCCAAATATCCTTTGCCAATTCCACAAGAACAGACTTGGCGAAAGGCTTCTTGAAGGAAAGATGTAACTCTGTGAGATGAATTAGAACACAGAGCAGTTTCTCAGAAAGCTTCTTTCCAGTTTTGAGCGGAAGATATTTCCTTTTCACCATAGCCCTCTATGGGCTTCCAAATATCCTTTGCCAATTCCACAAGAACAGACTTAGCGAAAGGCTTCTTGAAGGGAAAGATGTAACTCTGTGAGATGAACTAACAGAACACAGAGCAGTTTCTCAAGCTTCTTTCCAGTTTTGAGCGGAAGATATTTCCTTTTCACCATAGCCCTCTATGGGCTTCCAAATATCCTTTGCCAATTCCACAAGAACAGCCTTAGCGAAAGGCTTCTTGAAGGAAAGATGTAACTCTGTGAGATGAACTAACAGAACACAGAGCAGTTTCTCAAGCTTCTTTCCAGTTTTGAGCGGAAGATATTTCCTTTTCACCATAGCCCTCTATGGGCTTCAAATATCCTTTGCCAATTCCACAAGAACAGCCTTAGCGAAGGCTTCTTGAAGGAAGATGTAACTCTGTGAGATGAACTAACAGAACACAGAGCAGTTTCTCAAGCTTCTTTCAGTTTTGAGCGGAAGATATTTCCTTTTCACCATAGCCTCTATGGGCTTCCAAATATCCTTTGCCAATTCCACAAGAACAGCCTTAGCGAAGGCTTCTTGAAGGAAAGATGTAACTCTGTGAGATGAACTAACAGAACACAGAGCAGTTTCTCAGAAAGCTTCTTTCCAGTTTTGAGCGGAAGATATTTCCTTTTCACCATAGCCCTCTATGGGCTTCCAAATATCCCTTTGCCAATTCCACAAGAACAGCCTTAGCGAAGGCTTCTTGAAGGGAAAGATGTAACTCTGTGAGATGAATTAACAGAACACAGAGCAGTTTCTCAAGCTTCTTTCCAGTTTTGAGCGGAAGATATTTCCTTTTTCACCATAGCCCTCTTTGGGCTTCCAAATATCCTTTGCCAATTCCACAAGAACAGCCTTAGCGAAAGGCTTCTTGAAGGGAAAGATGTAACTCTGTGAGATGAACTAACAGAACACAGAGCAGTTTCTCAGAAAGCTTCTTTCCAGTTTTGAGCGGAAGATATTTCCTTTTTCACCCATAGCCCTCTGGGCTTCCAAATATCCTTTGCCAATTCCACAAGAACAGCCTTAGCGAAAGGCTTCTTGAAGGAAAGATGTAACTCTGTGAGATGAATTAACAGAACACAGAGCAGTTTCTCAAGCTTCTTTCCAGTTTTGAGCGGAAGATATTTCCTTTTCACCATAGCCCTCTATGGGCTTCCAAATATCCCTTTGCCAATTCCAAGAACAGCCTTAGCGAAAGGCTTCTTGAAGGGAAAGATGTAACTCTGTGAGATGAATTCAGAACACAGAGCAGTTTCTCAAGCTTCTTTCCAGTTTTGAGCGGAAGATATTTCCTTTTCACCATAGCCCTCTATGGGCTTCCAAATATCCTTTGCCAATTCCACAAGAACAGCCTTAGCGAAAGGCTTCTTGAAGGGAAAGATGTAACTCTGTGAGATGAATTAACAGAACACAGAGCAGTTTCTCAGAAAGCTTCTTTCCAGTTTTGAGCGGAAGATATTTCCTTTTCACCCAGCCCTCTATGGGCTTCCAAATATCCTTTGCCAATTCCACAAGAACAGCCTTAGCGAAAAGGCTTCTTGAAGGGAAAGATGTAACTCTGTGAGATGAACTAACAGAACACAGAGCAGTTTCTCAGAAAGCTTCTTTCAGTTTTGAGCGGAAGATATTTCCTTTTTCACCATAGCCCTCTATGGGCTTCCAAATATCCCTTTGCCAATTCCACAAGAACAGCCTTATGAAAGGCTTCTTGAAGGAAAGATGGAACTCTGTGAGATGAACTAACAGAACACAGAGCAGTTTCTCAGAAAGCTTCTTTCCAGTTTTGAGCGGAAGATATTTCCTTTTCACCATAGCCCTCTATGGGCTTCCAAATATCCTTGCCAATTCCACAAGAACAGCCTTAGCGAAAGGCTTCTTGAAGGAAAGATGTAACTCTGTGAGATGAACTAACAGAACACAGAGCAGTTTCTCAGAAAAGCTTCTTTCCAGTTTTGAGCGGAAGATATTTCCTTTTCACCATAGCCCTCTATGGGCTTCCAAATATCCCTTTGCCAATTCCACAAGAACAGCCTTAGCGAAAGGCTTCTTGAAGGAAAGATGTAACTCTGTGAGATGAATTATCAGAACACAGAGCAGTTTCTCAGAAAGCTTCTTTCCAGTTTTGAGCGGAAGATATTTCCTTTTCACCATAGCCTCTATGGGCTTCCAAATATCCTTTGCCAGATTCCACAAGAACAGACTTAGTGAAAGGCTTCTTGAAGGAAAGATGTAACTCTGTGAGATGAACTAACAGAACACAGAGCAGTTTCTAAGAAAGCTTCTTTCCAGTTTTGAGCGGAAGATATTTCCTTTTTCACTATAGCCCTCTATGGGCTTCCAAATATCCTTTGCCAATTCCACAAGAACAGCCTTGGAAAGGCTTCTTGAAGAAGATGTAACTCTGTGAGATGAATTCAGAGAACACAGAGCAGTTTCTCAGAAACTTCTTTCCAGTTTTGAGCGGAAGATATTTCCTTTTTCACCATAGTCCCTCTATGGGCTTCCAAATATCCCTTTGCCAATTCACAAGAACAGCCTTAGCGAAAGGCTTCTTGAAGGGAAAGATGTAACTCTGTGAGATGAATTAACAGAACACAGAGCAGTTTCTCAGAAAGCTTCTTTCCAGTTTTGAGCGGAAGATATTTCCTTTTTCACCATAGCCCTCTATGGGCTTCCAAATATCCTTTGCCAATTCCACAGAACAGCCTTAGCGAAGGCTTCTTGAAGGAAAGATGTAACTCTGTGAGATGAACTAACAGAACACAGAGCAGTTTCTCAGAAAGCTTCTTTCCAGTTTTGAGCGGAAGATATTTCCTTTTTCACCATAGCCCTCTATGGGCTTCCAATATCCTTTGCCAGTTCCACAAGAACAGCCTTAGCGAAGGCTTCTTGAAGGAAAGATGTAACTCTGTGAGATGAACTAAGAGAACACAGAGCAGTTTCTCAGAAAGCTTCTTTCCAGTTTTGAGCGGAAGATATTTCCTTTTCACCATAGCCCTCTATGGGCTTCCAAATATCCCTTTGCCAATTCCACAAGAACAGCCTTAGCGAAAGGCTTCTTGAAGGAAAGATGTAACTCTGTGAGATGAATTAACAGAACACAGAGCAGTTTCTCAGAAAGCTTCTTTCCAGTTTTGAGCGGAAGATATTTCCTTTTCACATAGCCCTCTATGGGCTTCCAAATATCCCTTTGCCAATTCCACAAGAACAGCCTTAGCGAAGGCTTCTTGAAGGAAAGATGTAACTCTGTGAGATGAATTAACAGAACACAGAGCAGTTTCTCAGAAAGCTTCTTTCCAGTTTTGAAAGCGAAGATATTTCCTTTTTCACCATAGCCCTCTATGGGCTTCCAAATATCCCTTTGCCAATTCCACAAGAACAGCCTTAGCGAAAACTTCTTGAAGGGAAAGATGTAACTCTGTGAGATGTACTAACAGAACACAGAGCAGTTTCTCAGAAAGCTTCTTTCCAGTTTTGAAGGAAGATATTTCCTTTTCACCATAGCCTCTATGGGCTTCCAAATATCCCTTTGCCAATTCCACAAGAACAGCCTTAGCGAAAGGCTTCTTGAAGGAAAGATGTAACTCTGTGAGATGAACTAACAGAACACAGAGCAGTTTCTCAGAAAGTTTCTTTCCAGTTTTGAGCGGAAGATATTTCCTTTTCACCATAGCCCTCTATGGGCTTCCAAATATCCTTTGCCAAGTTCCACAAGAACAGCATTAGCGAAAGGTTTCTTGAAGGAAAGATGTAACTCTGAGATGAATTATCAGAACACAGAGCAGTTTCTCAGAAAGCTTCTTTCCAGTTTTGAACGGAAGATATTTCCTTTTCACCACAGCCCTCTATGGGCTTCCAAATATCCTTTGCCAAGTTCCACAAGAACAGACTTTGCGAAAGGCTTCTTGAAGGAAAGATGTAACTCTGTGAGATGAACTAACAGAACACAGAGCAGTTTCTAAAAAAGCTTCTTTCCAGTTTTGAACGGAAGATATTTCCTTTTTCACTATAGCCCTCTATGGGCTTCCAAATATCCCTTTGCCAGTTCCACAAGAAGAGCCTTAGCGAAAGGCTTCTTGAAGGGAAAGATGTAACTCTGTGAGATGAATTCAGAGAACACAGAGCAGTTTCTCAGAAAGATTCTTTCCAGTTTTGAACGGAAGATATTTCCTTTTTCACCATAGCCCTCTAAGGGCTTCCAAATATCCCTTTGCCAATTCCACAAGAACAGGTTTAGCGAAAGGCTTCTTGAAGGGAAAGATGTAACTCTGTGAGATGAATTAACAGAATACAGAGCAGTTTCTAAGAAAGCTTCTTTCCAGTTTTGAACAGAAGATATTTCCTTTTTCACTATAGCCCACTATGGGCTTCCAAATATCCCTTTGCCAATTCCACAAGAAGAGCCTTAGCGAATGGCTTCTTGAAGGGAAAGATGTAACTCTGTGAGATGAATTCAGAGAACACAGAGCAGTTTCTCAGAAAGCTTCTTTCCAGTTTTGAGCGGAAGATATTTCCTTTTCACCATAGCCCTCTATGGGCTTCCAAATATCCTTTGCCAATTCCACAAGAACAGCCTTAGCGAAGGCTTTTGAAGGAAAGATGTAACTCTGTGAGATGAATTATCAGAACACAGAGCAGTTTCTCAAGCTTCTTTCCAGTTTTGAGCGGAAGATATTTCCTTTTCACCAGCCCTCTATGGGCTACCAAATATCCCTTTGCCAATTACCACAAGAACAGCCTTGGCGAAGGCTTCTTGAAGGAAAGATGTAACTCTGTGAGATGAACTAACAGAACACAGAGCAGTTTCTCAAACTTCTTTCCAGTTTTGAGCGGAAGATATTTCCTTTTCACCATAGCCCTCTATGGGCTTCCAAATATCCTTTGCCAATTCCACAAGAACAGCCTTAGCGAAAGGCTTCTTGAAGGGAAAGATGTAACTCTGTGAGATGAACTAACAGAACACAGAGCAGTTTCTCAGAAAGCTTCTTTCCAGTTTTGAGCGGAAGATATTTCCTTTTTCACCATAGCCCTCGGGCTTCCAAATATCCCTTTGCCAATTCCACAAGAACAGCCTTAGCGAAAGGCTTCTTGAAGGAAAAATGTAACTCTGTGAGATGAACTAACAGAACACAGAGCAGTTTCTCAGAAAGCTTCTTTCAGTTTTGAGCGGAAGATATTTCCTTTTCACCATAGCCCTCTATGGGCTTCCAAATATCCCTTTGCCAATTCCACAAGAACAGCCTTATCGAAAGGCTTCTTGAAGGGAAAGATGGAACCCTCTGAGATGAACTAACACAACACAGAGCAGTTTCTCAGAAAGCTTCCTTCCAGTTTTGAGCGGAAGATATTTCCTTTTCACCATAGCCCTCTGGGCTTCCAAATATCCTTTGCCAATTCCACAAGAACAGCCTTAGCGAAAGGCTTCTTGAAGGAAAGATGTAACTCTGTGAGATGAACTAACAGAACACAGAGCAGTTTCCCAGAAAGCTTCTTTCCAGTTTTGAACGGAAGATATTCCTGTTTCACCATAGCCCTCTATGGGCTTCCAAATATCCTTTGCCAATTCCACAAGAACAGCCTTAGCGAAAGGCTTCTTGAAGGAAAGATGTAACTCTGTGAGATGAATTAACAGAACACAGAGCAGTTTCTCAGAAAGCTTCTTTCCAGTTTTGAACGGAAGATATTTCCTTTTTCACCACAGCCCTCTATGGGCTTCCAAATATCCTTGCCAATTCCACAAGAACAGCCTTAGTGAAAGGCTTCTTGAAGGGAAAGATGTAACTCTGTGAGATGAACTAACAGAACACAGAGCAGTTTCTCAAAGCTTCTTTCCAGTTTTGAGCGGAAGATATTTCCTTTTTCACTATAGCCCTCTATGGGCTTCCAAATATCCTTTGCCAATTCCACAAGAAGAGCCTTAGCGAAGGCTTCTTGAAGGGAAAGATGTAACTCTGTGAGATGAATTAACAGAACACAGAGCAGTTTCTCAGAAAGCTTCTTTCCAGTTTTGAGCGGAAGATATTTTTTTCACCATAGCCTCTATGGGCTTCCAAATATCCCTTTGCCAATTCCACAAGAACAGCCTTAGCGAAAGGCTTCTTGTAGGGAAAGATGGAACTCTGTGAGATGAATTAACAGAACACAGAGCAGTTTCTCAGAAAGCTTCTTTCCAGTTTTGAGCGGAAGATATTTCCTTTTCACCCTAGCCCTCTATGGGCTTCCAAATATCCCTTTGCCAATTCCACAAGAACAGCCTTAGCGAAAGGCTTCTTGAAGGAAAGATGTAACTCTGTGAGATGAATTAACAGAACACAGAGCAGTTTCTCAAGCTTCTTTCCAGTTTTGAGCGGAAGATATTTCCTTTTCACCATAGCCCTCTATGGGCTTCCAAATATCCCTTTGCCAGTTCCACAAGAACAGCCTTTAGCAAAGGCTTCTTGAAGGGAAAGATGTAACTCTGTGAGATGAATTATCAGAACACAAGCGCAGTTTCTCAGCTTCTTTCCAGTTTTGAGCGGAAGATATTTCCTTTTCATCATAGCCCTCTATGGGCTTCCAAATATCCACTTTGCCAGTTCCACAAGAACAGCCTTAGCGAAAGGCTTCTTGAAGGGAAAGATGTAACTCTGTGAGATGAACTAACAGAACACAGAGCAGTTTCTCAAGCTTCTTTCCAGTTTTGAGCGGAAGATATTTCCTTTTCACCATAGCCCTCTATGGGCTTCCAAATATCCTTTGCCAATTCCACAAGAACAGCCTTAGCGAAGGCTTCTTGAAGGGAAAGATGTAACTCTGTGAGATGAATTAACAGAACACAGAGCAGTTTCTCAGAAAGCTTCTTTCCAGTTTTGAAAGGAAGATATTTCCTTTTTCACCATAGCCCTCTATGGGCTTCCAAATATCCTTTGCCAATTCCACAAGAACAGCCTTAGCGAAAGGCTTCTTGAAGGAAAGATGTAACTCTGTGAGATGAATTAACAGAACACAGAGCAGTTTCTCAGAAAGCTTCTTTCCAGTTTTGAGCGGAAGATATTTCCTTTTCACCATAGCCTCTCTGGGCTTCCAAATATCCTTTGCCAATTCCACAAGAACAGCCTTAGCGAAGGCTTCTTGAAGGAAAGATGTAACTCTGTGAGATGAATTAACTGAACACAGAGCAGTTTCTCAGAAAGCTTCTTTCCAGTTTTGAAAGGAAGATATTTCCTTTTTCACCATAGCCCTCTATGGGCTTCCAAATATCCCTTTGCCAATTCCACAAGAACAGCCTTAGCGAAAGGCTTCTTGAAGGGAAAGATGTAACTCTGTGAGATGAATTATCAGAACACAGAGCAGTTTCTCAGAAAGCTTCTTTCCAGTTTTGAAGCGGAAGATATTTCCTTTTCACCATAGCCCTCTATGGGCTTCCAAATATCCCTTTGCCAATTCCACAAGAACAGCCTTAGCGAAAGGCTTCTTGAAGGGAAAAATGTAACTCTGTGAGATGAACTAACAGAACACAGAGCAGTTTCTCAGAAAGCTTCTTTCCCGTTTTGAACGGAAGCTATTTCCTTTTTCACCCTAGCCCTCTATGGGCTTCCAAATATCCCTTTGCCAATTCCACAAGAACAGCCTTAGCGAAAGGCTTCTTGAAGGGAAAGATGTAACTCTGTGAGATGAATTAACAGAACACAGAACAGTTTCTCAGAAAGCTTCTTTCCAGTTTTGAACGGAAGTTATTTCCTTTTCACCATAGCCCTCTATGGGCTTCCAAATATCCTTTGCCAATTCCACAAGAACAGCCTTAGCGAACTTCTTGAAGGGAAAGATGTACTCTGTGAGATGAATTACAGAACACAGAGCAGTTTCTCAAGCTTCTTTCCAGTTTTGAGCGGAAGATAATTCCTTTTCACCATAGCCCTCTATGGGCTTCCAAATATCCTTTGCCAATTCCACAAGAACAGCCTTAGCGAAAGGCTTCTTTGAAGGAAAGATGTAACTCTGTGAGATGAATTAACAGAACACAGAGCAGTTTCTCAAGCTTCTTTCCAGTTTTGAAGGAAGATATTTCCTTTTCACCATACCCTCTATGGGCTTCCAAATATCCCTTTGCCAATTCCACAAGAACAGCCTTGGCGAAAGGCTTCTTGAAGGGAAAGATGTAACTCTGTGAGATGAATTATCAGAACACAGAGCAGTTTCTCAGAAAGCTTCTTTCCAGTTTTGAGCGGAAGATATTTCCTTTTTCACCATAGCCCTCTATGGGCTTCCAAATATCCTTTGCCAGTTCCACAAGAACAGACTTAGCGAAAGGCTTCTTGAAGGGAAAGATGTAACTCTGTGAGATGAACTAACAGAACACAGAGCAGTTTCTCAGAAAGCTTCTTTCCAGTTTTGAACGGAAGATATTTCCTTTTCACCACTAGCCCTCTATGGGCTTCCAAATATCCTTTGCCAATTCCACAAGAACAGCCTTAGCGAAAGGCTTCTTGAAGGGAAGATGTAACTCTGTGAGATGAATTAACAGAACACAGAGCAGTTTCTCAAGCTTCTTTCCAGTTTTGAGCGGAAGATATTTCCTTTTCACCATAGCCCTCTATGGGCTTCCAAATATCCTTTGCCAATTCCACAAGAACAGCCTTAGCGAAAGGCTTCTTGAAGGAAAGATGTAACTCTGTGAGATGAATTAACAGAACACAGAGCAGTTTCTCAAAGCTTCTTTCCAGTTTTGAGCGGAAGATATTTCCTTTTTCACCATAGCCCTCTATGGGCTTCCAAATATCCTTTGCCAATTCCACAAGAACAGCCTTAGCGAAAGGCTTCTTGAAGGAAAGATGTAACTCTGTGAGATGAATTCAGAGAACACAGAGCAGTTTCTCAGAAAGCTTCTTTCCAGTTTTGAGCGGAAGATATTTCCTTTTTCACCATAGCCCTCTATGGGCTTCCAAATATCCTTGCCAATTCCACAAGAACAGCCTTAGCGAAAGGCTTCTTGAAGGAAAGATGTAACTCTGTGAGATGAATTCAGAACACAGAGCAGTTTCTCAGAAAGCTTCTTTCCAGTTTTGAGCGGAAGATATTTCCTTTTTCACCATAGCCCTCTATGGGCTTCCAAATATCCTTTGCCAATTCCACAAGAACAGCCTTAGCGAAAGGCTTCTTGAAGGGAAAGATGTAACTCTGTGAGATGAACTAACAGAACACAGAGCAGTTTCTCAAGCTTCTTTCCAGTTTTGAGCGGAAGATATTTCCTTTTTCACCATAGCCCTCTATGGGCTTCCAAATATCCTTTGCCAATTCCACAAGAACAGCCTTAGCGAAAGGCTTCTTGAAGGAAAGATGTAACTCTGTGAGATGAATTAACAGAACACAGAGCAGTTTCTCAAGCTTCTTTCCAGTTTTGAAGCGGAAGATATTTCCTTTTTCACCATAGCCCTCTATGGGCTTCCAAATATCCTTTGCCAATTCCACAAGAACAGCCTTAGCGAAAGGCTTCTTGAAGGAAAGATGTAACTCTGTGAGATGAATTAACAGAACACAGAGCAGTTTCTCAAGCTTCTTTCCAGTTTTGAGCGGAAGATATTTCCTTTTTCACCATAGCCCTCTATGGGCTTCCAAATATCCTTTGCCAATTCCACAAGAACAGCCTTAGCGAAATGCTTCTTGAAGGAAAGATGTAACTCTGTGAGATGAATTAACAGAACACAGAGCAGTTTCTCAGAAAGCTTCTTTCCAGTTTTGAGCGGAAGATATTTCCTTTTTCACCATAGCCCTCTAAGGGCTTCCAAATATCCTTTGCCAATTCCACAAGAACAGCCTTAGCGAAAGGCTTCTTGAAGGGAAAGATGTAACTCTGTGAGATGAATTAACAGAACACAGAGCAGTTTCTCAAGCTTCTTTCCAGTTTTGAACGGAAGATATTTCCTTTTTCACCATAGCCCTCTATGGGCTTCCAAATATCCTTTGCCAATTCCACAAGAACAGCCTTAGCGAAAGGCTTCTTGAAGGAAAGATGTAACTCTGTGAGATGAACTAACAGAACACAGAGCAGTTTCTCAGAAAGCTTCTTTCCAGTTTTGAGCGGAAGATATTTCCTTTTTCACCATAGCCCTCTATGGGCTTCCAAATATCCTTTGCCAATTCCACAAGAACAGCCTTAGCGAAAGGCTTCTTGAAGGAAAGATGTAACTCTGTGAGATGAACTAACAGAACACAGAGCAGTTTCTCAGAAAGCTTCTTTCCAGTTTTGAACGGAAGATATTTCCTTTTTCACCATAGCCCTCTATGGGCTTCCAAATATCCTTTGCCAATTCCACAAGAACAGCCTTAGCGAAAGGCTTCTTGAAGGAAAGATGTAACTCTGTGAGATGAATTAAGAGAACACAGAGCAGTTTCTCAGAAAGCTTCTTTCCAGTTTTGAGCGGAAGATATTTCCTTTTTCACCATAGCCCTCTATGGGCTTCCAAATATCCTTTGCCAATTCCACAAGAACAGCCTTAGCGAAGGCTTCTTGAAGGAAAGATGTAACTCTGTGAGATGAACTAACAGAACACAGAGCAGTTTCTCAGAAAGCTTCTTTCCAGTTTTGAGCGGAAGATATTTCCTTTTTCACCATAGCCCTCTATGGGCTTCCAAATATCCTTTGCCAATTCCACAAGAACAGCCTTAGCGAAAGGCTTCTTGAAGGAAAGATGTAACTCTGTGAGATGAATTCAGAGAACACAGAGCAGTTTCTCAGAAAGCTTCTTTCCAGTTTTGAGCGGAAGATATTTCCTTTTTCACCATAGCCCTCTATGGGCTTCCAAATATCCTTTGCCAATTCCACAAGAACAGCCTTAGCGAAAGGCTTCTTGAAGGAAAGATGTAACTCTGTGAGATGAATTATCAGAACACAGAGCAGTTTCTCAGAAAGCTTCTTTCCAGTTTTGAGCGGAAGATATTTCCTTTTTCACCCTAGCCCTCTATGGGCTTCCAAATATCCTTTGCCAGTTCCACAAGAACAGGCTTAGCGAAAGGCTTCTTGAAGGAAAGATGTAACTCTGTGAGATGAACTAATAGAACACAGAGCAGTTTCTCAGAAAGCTTCTTTCCAGTTTTGAACGGAAGATATTTCCTTTTTCACCATAGCCCTCTATGGGCTTCCAAATATCCCTTTGCCAATTCCACAAGAACAGCCTTAGCGAAAGGCTTCTTGAAGGGAGAGATGTAACTCTGTGAGATGAATTATCAGAACACAGAGCAGTTTCTCAGAAAGCTTCTTTCCAGTTTTGAACGGAAGATATTTCCTTTTTCATCATAGCCCTCTATGGGCTTCCAAATATCCCTTTGCCAGTTCCACAAGAACAGGCTTAGCGAAAGGCTTCTTGAAGGGAAAGATGTAACTCTGTGAGATGAACTAACAGAACACAGAGCAGTTTCTCAGAAAGCTTCTTTCCAGTTTTGAACGGAAGATATTTCCTTTTTCACCATAACCCTCTAAGGGCTTCGAAATATCCCTTTGCCAGTTCCACAAGAACAGCCTTAGCGAAAGGCTTCTTGAAGGGAAAGATGTACATCTGTGGGATGAAGTAAGAGAACACAGAGCAGTTTCTCAGAAAGCTTCTTTCCCGTTTTGAACGGAAGCTATTTCCTTTTTCACCCTAGCCCTCTATGAGCTTCCAAATATCCCTTTGCCAATTCCACAAGAACAGCCTTAGCGAAAGGCTTCTTGAAGGGAAAGATGTAACTCTGTGAGATGAATTAACAGAACACAGAGCAGTTTCTCAAGCTTCTTTCCAGTTTTGAGCGGAAGATAATTCCTTTTTCACCATAGCCCTCTATGGGCTTCCAAATATCCTTTGCCAATTCCACAAGAACAGCCTTAGCGAAATGCTTCTTGAAGGAAAGATGTAACTCTGTGAGATGAATTAACAGAACACAGAGCAGTTTCTCAGAAAGCTTCTTTCCAGTTTTGAACGGAAGATATTTCCTTTTCACCATAGCCCTCTATAAGCTACCAAATATCCTTTGCCAATTCCACAAGAACAGCCTTAGCGAAAGGCTTCTGAAGGAAAGATGGAACTCTGTGAGATGAACTAACAGAACACAGAGCAGTTTCTCAAGCTTCTTTCCAGTTTTGAGCGGAAGATATTTCCTTTTCACCATAGCCCTCTAGGGTATTCCAAATATCCGTTTGCCAATTCCACAAGAACAGCCTTAGCGAAGGCTTCTTGCAGGGAAAGATGTAACTCTGTGAGATGAACTAACAGAACACAGAGCAGTTTCTGAGACAGCTTCTTTCCAGTTTTGAACGGAAGATATTTCCTTTTTCACCATAGCCCTCTATGGGCTTCCAAATATCCCTTTGCCAATTCCACAAGAACAGCCTTAGCGAAAGGCTTCTTGCAGGGAAAGATGTAACTCTGTGAGATGAATTATCAGAACACAGAGCAGTTTCTCAAGCTTCTTTCCAGTTTTGAACGGAAGATATTTCCTTTTTCACCATAGCCCTCTATGGGCTTCCAAATATCCCTTTGCCAATTCCACAAGAACAGCCTTAGCGAAAGGCTTCTTGGAGGGTAAGATGTAACTCTGTGAGATGAATTATCAGAACACAGAGCAGTTTCTCAGAAAGCTTCTTTCCAGTTTTGAACGGAAGATACTTCCTTTTTCACCATAGCCCTCTATGGGCTTCCAAATATCCTTTGTCAATTCCACAAGAGCAGCCTTAGCGAAAGGCTTCTTGCAGGGAAAGATGTAACTCTGTGAGATGAACTAACAGAACACAGAGCAGTTTCTGAGAAATCTTCTTTCCAGTTTTGAACGGAAGATATTTCCTTTTTCACCCTAGCCCTGTATCTGCTTCCAAATATCCCTTTGCCAATTCCACAAGAACAGCCTTAGTGAAAGGCTTCTTGAAAGGAAAGATGTAACTCTGTGAGAGGAATTCAGAGAACACAGAGCAGTTTCTCAGAAAGCTTCTTTCCAGTTTTGAACGGAAGATATTTCCTTTTTCACCATAGCCCTCTATGGGCTTCCAAATATCCCTTTGCCAATTCCCGAAGACCAGCCTTAGCAAAAGGCTTCTTGAAGGAAAGATGTAACTCTGTGAGATGAATTATCAGAACAAAGCGCAGTTTCTCAGAAAACTTCTTTCCAGTTTTGAACGGAAGATATTTCCATTTTCATCATAGCCCTCTATGGGCTTCCAAATATCCCTTTGCCAGTTCCACAAAAACAGGCTTAGCGAAAGGCTTCTTGAAGGGAAAGATGTAACTCTGTGGGATGAACTAACAGAACACAGAGCAGTTTCTCAGAAAGCTTCTTTCCAGTTTTGAACGGAAGATATTTCCTTTTTCACCATAGCCCTCTATGGGCTACCAAATATCCCTTTGCCAGTTCCACAAGAACAGGCTTAGCGAAAGGCTTCTTGAAGGGAAAGATGTAACTCTGTGAGATGAATTAAGAGAACACAGAGCAGTTTCTCACAAAGCTTCTTTCCAGTTTTGAACGGAAGATATTTCCTTTTTCACCTTAGCCCTCTATGGGCTTCCAAATATCCCTTTGCCAATTCCACAAGAACAGCCTTAGCGAAAGGCTTCTTGAAGGGAAAGATGTAACTCTGTGAGATGTACTAACAGAACACAAAGCAGTTTCTCAGAAAGCTTCTTTCCAGTTTTGAAAGGAAGATACTTCCTTTTTCACCATTGCCCTCTATGGGCTTCCAAATATCCCTTTGCCAATTCCACAAGAACAGCCTTATTGAAAGGATTCTTGAAGGGAAAGATGTACCTCTGTGAGATGAAGTAAGAGAACACAGAGCTGTTTCTCAGAAAGCTTCTTTCCAGTTTTGAACGGAAGATATATCCTTTTTCACCATAGCCTCTATGGGCTTCCAAATATCCTTTGCCAATTCCACAAGAACAGCCTTAGCGAAATGCTTCTTGAAGGGAAAGATGTACCTATGTGAGATGAAGTAAGAGAACACAGAGCTGTTTCTCAGAAAGCTTCTTTCCAGTTTTGAACCGAAGATATATCCTTTTTCACCATAGCCCTCTAAGGGCTTCCAAATCTCCGTTTGCCAGTTCCACAAGAACAGCCTTAGCGAAAGGCTTCTTGAAGGGAACGATGTAACTCTGGGAGATGAATTATCAGAACACAGAGCAGTTTCTCAGAAAGCTTCTTTCCAGTTTTGAACGGAAGATATTTCCTTTTTCACCATAGCCCTCTATGGGCTTCCAAATATCCCTTTGCCAATTCCACAAGAACAGCCTTAGCGAAAGGCTTCTTGAAGGGAAAGATGTACCTCTGTGGGATGAAGTAAGAGAACACAGAGCAGTTTCTCAGAAAGCTTCTTTCCCGTTTTGAACGGAAGCTATTTCCTTTTTCACCCTAGCCCTCTATGGGCTTCCAAATATCCCTTTGCCAATTCCACAAGAACAGCCTTAGCGAAAGGCTTCTAGAAGGGAAAGATGTAACTCTGTGAGATGAATTCAGAAAACACAGAGCAGTTTCTAAGAAAGCTTCTTTCCAGTTTTGAACGGAAGATATTTCCTTTTTCACCATAGCCCTCTATGGGCTTCCAAATATCCTTTGCCAATTCCACAAGAACAGCCTTAGCGAAGGCTTCTTGAAGGAAAGATGTAACTCTGTGAGATGAATTATCAGAACACAGAGCAGTTTCTCAGAAAGCTTCTTTCCAGTTTTGAACGGAAGATATTTCCTTTTTCACCATAGCCCTCTAAGGGCTTCCAAATATCCCTTTGCCAGTTCCACAAGAACAGGCTTAGCGAAAGGCTTCTTGAAGGGAAAGATGTAACTCTGTGAGATGAACTAACAGAACACAGAGCAGTTTCTCAGAAAGCTTCTTTCCAGTTTTGAACGGAAGATATTTCCTTTTTCACCATAGCCCTCTATGGGCTTCCAAATATCCCTTTTCCAGTTCCACAAGAACAGCCTTAGCGAAAGGCTTCTTGAAGGGAAAGATGTACATCTGTGGGATGAAGTAAGAGAACACAGAGCAGTTTCTCAGAAAGCTTCTTTCCCGTTTTGAACGGAAGCTATTTCCTTTTTCACCATAGCCCTCTATGGGCTTCCAAATATCCCTTTGCCAATTCCACAAGAACAGCCATAGCGAAATGCTTCTTGAAGGGAAAGATGTAACTCTGTGAGATGAATTAACAGAACACAGAGCAGTTTCTCAGAAAGCTTCTTTCCAGTTTTGAACGGAAGATATTTCCTTTTTCACCATAGCCCTCTATAAGCTTCCAAATATCCCTTTGCCAATTCCACAAGAACAGACTTGGCGAAAGACTTCTTGAAGGGAAAGATGTAACTCTGTGAGATGAATTATCAGAACACAGAGCAGTTTCTCAGAAAGCTTCTTTCCAGTTTTGAACGGAAGATATTTCCTTTTTCACCATAGCCCTCTATGGGCTTCCAAATATCCCTTTGCCAGTTCCACAAGAACAGACTTAGCGAAAGGCTTCTTGAAGGGAAAGATGTAACTCTGTGAGATGAACTAACAGAACACAGAGCAGTTTCTCAGAAGGCTTCTTTCCAGTTTTGAACGGAAGATATTTCCTTTTTCACCATAGCCCTCTATGGGCTTCCAAATATCCCTTTGCCAATTCCACAAGAATAGCCTTAGCGAAAGGCTTCTTGAAGGGAAAGATGTAACTCTGTGAGATGTACTAACAGAACACAGAGCAGTTTCCCTGAAAGCTTCTTTCCAGTTTTGAACGGAAGATACTTCCTTTTTCACCATAGCCCTCTATGGGCTTCCAAATATCCCTTTGCCAATTCCACAAGAACAGCCTTAGCGAAAGGCTTCTTGAAGGGAAGATGTACCTCTGTGGGATGAAGTAAGAGAACACAGAGCAGTTTCTCAGAAAGCTTCTTTCCCGTTTTGAACCGAAGCTATTTCCTTTTTCTCCCTAGTCCTCTATGGGCTTCCAAATATCCCTTTGCCAATTCCACAAGAACAGCCTTAGCGAAAGGCTTCTTCAAGTGAAAGATGTAACTCTGTGAGATGTACTAACAGAACACAGAGCAGTTCCTCAGAAAGCTTCCTTCCAGTTTTGAAAGGAAGATACATCCTTTTTCACCATAGCCCTCTATGGGCTTCCAAATATCCCTTTGCCAATTCCACAAGAACAGCCTTAGCGAAATGCTTCTTGAAGGGAAAGATGTACCTCTGTGAGATGAATTAACGGAACACAGAGCAGTTTCTCAGAAAGCTTCTTTCCAGTTTTGAACGGAAGATATTTCCTTTTCACCATAGCCCTATGGGCTTCCAAATATCCTTTGCCAGTTCCACAAGAACAGCCTTAGTGAAAGGCTTCTTGAAGGAAAGATGTAACTCTGTGGGATGAACTAACAGAACACAGAGCAGTTTCTGAAAGCTTCTTTCCAGTTTTGAACGGAAGATATTTCCTTTTTCACCGTAGCCCTCTATGGGCTTCCAAATATCCTTTGCCAATTCCACAAGAACAGCCTTAGCGAAGGCTTCTTGCAGGAAAGATGTAACTCTGTGAGATGAACTAACAGAACACAGAGCAGTTTCTCAGAAAGCTTCTTTCCAGTTTTGAACGGAAGATATTTCCTTTTTCACCATAGCCCTGTATGGGCTTCCAAATATCCCTTTGAAAATTCCACAAGAACAGCCTTAGCGAAAGGCTTCTTGAAGGGAAAGATGTAACTCTGTGAGAGGAATTCAGAGAACACAGAGCAGTTTCTCAGAAAGCTTCTTTCCTGTTTTGAACGGAAGATATTTCCTTTTCACCATAGCCCTCTATGGGCTTCCAAATATCCTTGCCAGTTCCACAAGAACAGACTTATCGAAACGCTTCTTGAAGGGAAAGATTTAACTCTGTGAGATGAACTAACAGAACACAGAGCAGTTTCTCAGAAAGCTTCTTTCCAGTTTTGAACGGAAGATATTTCCTTTTTCACCATAGCCCTCTATGGGCTTCCAAATATCCCTTTGCCAATTCCACAAGAACAGCCTTAGCGAAAGGCTTCTTGAAGGGAGAGATGTAACTCTGTGAGATGTACTAACAGAACACAGAGCAGTTTATCAGAAAGCTTCTTTCCAGTTTTGAAAGGAAGATACTTCCTTTTTCACCATAGCCCTCCATGGGCTTCCAAATATCCCTTGGCCAATTCCACAAGAACAGCCTTAGCGAAATGCTTCTTGAAGGGAAAGATGTATCTCTGTGAGATGAATTAACAGTACACAGAGCAGTTTCTCAGAAAGCTTCTTTCCAGTTTTGAACGGAAGATATTTCCTTTTTCACCATAGCTCTCTATGGGCTTCCAAATATCCCTTTGCCAATTCCACAAGAACATACTTAGCGAAAGGCTTCTTGAAGGGAAAGATGTACCTCAGTGGGATGAATTAAGAGAACACAGAGCAGTTTCTCAGAAAGCTTCTTTCCAGTTTTGAACGGAAGATATTTCCGTTTTCACCATAGCCCTCTATGGGCTTCCAAATATCCCTTTGCCAATTCCACAAGAACAGCCTTAGTGAAAGGCTTCTTGAAGGAAAGATGTAACTCTGTGAGATGAACTAACAGAACACAGAGCAGTTTCTCAGAAAGCTTCTTCCAGTTTTGAACGGAAGATATTTCCTTTTTCACCATAGCCCTCTATGGGCTTCCAAATATCCCTTTGCCAATTCCACAAGAACAGCCTTAGCGAAAGGCTTCTTGAAGGAAAGATGTAACTCTGTGAGATGAACTAACAGAACACAGAGCAGTTTCTCAGAAAGCTTCTTCCAGTTTTGAACGGAAGATATTTCCTTTTCACCATAGCCCTCTATGGGCTTCCAAATATCCTTTGCCAATTCCACAAGAACAGACTTAGCGAAAGGCTTTTGAAGGGAAAGATGTACCTCTGTGAGATGAATTCAGAACACAGAGCAGTTTCTCAGAAAGCTTCTTTCCAGTTTTGACGGAAGATATTTCCTTTTTCACCATAGCCTCTATGGGCTTCCAAATATCCTTTGCCAGTTCCACAAGAACAGCCTTAGCGAAAGGTTTCTTGAAGGAAAGATGGAACTCTGTGAGATGAACTAACAGAACACAGAGCAGTTTCAGAAAGCTTCTTCCAGTTTTGAGCGGAAGATATTTCCTTTTTCACTATAGCCCTCTATGGGCTTCCAAATATCCTTTGCTAATTCCACAAGAACAGCCTTAGCGAAAGGCTTCTGAAGGAAAGATGTAACTCTGTGAGATGAATTAACAGAACACAAAGCAGTTTCTCAGAAAGCTTCTTTCCAGTTTTGAACGGAAGATATTTCCTTTTTCACCATAGCCCTCTGTGGGCTTCCAAATATCCGTTTGCCAATTCCACAAGAACAGCCTTAGCGAAAGGCTTTTTGAAGGAAAGATGTAACTCTGTGAGATGAACTAATAGAACACAGAGCAGTTTCTCAAGCTTCTTTCCAGTTTTGAGCGGAAGATACTTCCTTTTTCACCATAGCCCTCTATGGGCTTCCAAATATCCTTTGCCAATTCCACAAGAACAGCCTTAGCGAAAGGCTTTTGAAGGAAAGATGGAACTCTGTGAGATGAACTAACAGAACACAGAGCAGTTTCTCAAGCTTCTTTCCAGTTTTGAAGGAAGATATTTACTGTTTCACCATAGCCCTCTATGGGCTTCAAATATCCTTTGCCAATTCCACAAGAACAGCCTTAGCGAAAGGTTTCTTGAAGGAAAGATGTAACTCTGTGAGATGAATTATCAGAACACAGAGCAGTTTCTCAAGCTTCTTTCCAGTTTTGAGCGGAAGATATTTCCTTTTCACCATAGCCCTCTATGGGCTTCCAAATATCCCTTTGCCAGTTCCACAAGAACAGACTTAGCGAAGGCTTCTTGAAGGAAAGATGTAACTCTGTGAGATGAACTAACAGAACACAGAGCAGTTTCTAAGAAAGCTTCTTTCCAGTTTTGAGCGGAAGATATTTCCTTTTTCACCATAGCCTCTATGGGCTTCCAAATATCCTTTGCCAATTCCACAAGAACAGCCTTAGTGAAAGGCTTCTTGAAGGAAAGATGTAACTCTGTGAGATGAATTAACAGAACACAGAGCAGTTTCTCAGAAAGCTTCTTTCCAGTTTTGAAGCGGAAGATATTTCCTTTTTCACTATAGCCCTCTATGGGCTTCCAAATATCCCTTTGCCAATTCCACAAGAACAGCCTTAGCGAAAGGCTTCTTGAAGGAAAGATGTAACTCTGTGAGATGAATTAACAGAACACAGAGCAGTTTCTCAAGCTTCTTTCCAGTTTTGAGCGGAAGATATTTCCTTTTTCACCATAGCCCTCTATGGGCTTCCAAATATCCTTTGCCAATTCCACAAGAACAGCCTTAGCGAAAAGCTTCTTGAAGGAAAGATGGAACTCTGTGAGATGAACTAACAGAACACAGAGCAGTTTCTCAAGCTTCTTTCCAGTTTTGAGCGGAAGATATTTCCTTTTTCACTATAGCCCTCTATGGGCTTCAAATATCCTTTGCCAATTCCACAAGAACAGCCTTAGCGAAAGGCTTCTTGAAGGAAAGATGGAACTCTGTGAGATGAACTAACAGAACACAGAGTAGTTTCTCAGAAAGCTTCTTTCCAGTTTTGAACGGAAGATATTTCCTTTTTCACTATAGCCCTCTATGGGCTTCCAAATATCCCTTTGCCAATTCCACAAGAACAGCCTTAGCGAAAGGCTTCTTGAAGGGAAAGATGTAACTCTGTGAGATGAATTAACAGAACACAGAGCAGTTTCTCAGAAAGCTTCTTTCCAGTTTTGAACGGAAGATATTTCCTTTTTCACCATAGCCCTCTATGGGCTTCCAAATATCCCTTTGCCAATTCCACAAGAATAGCCTTAGCGAAAGGCTTCTTCAAGGGAAAGATGTAACTCTGTGAGATGTACTAACAGAACACAGAGCAGTTTCCCAGAAAGCTTCTTTCCAGTTTTGAACGGAAGATACTTCCTTTTTCACCATAGCCCTCTATGGGCTTCCAAATATCCCTTTGCCAATTCCACAAGAACAGCCTTAGCGAAAGGCTTCTTGAAGGGAAAGATGTAACTCTGTGAGATGAACTAAGAGAACACAGAGCAGTTTCTCAGAAAGCTTCTTTCCAGTTTTGAACGGAAGATATTTCCTTTTTCACCATAGCCCTCTAAGGGCTTCCAAATGTCCCTTTGCCAATTCCACAAGAGCAGCCTTAGCGAAAGGCTTCTTGAAGGGAACGTGGAACTCTGGGAGATGAATTATCAGAACACAGAGCAGTTTCTCAGAAAGCTTCTTTCCAGTTATGAACGGAAGATATTTCCTTTTTCACCAGAGCCCTCTATCGGCTTCCAAATATCCCTTTGCCAATTCCACAAGAACAGCCTTAGCGAAAGGCTTCTTGAAGGGAAGATGTACCTCTGTGGGATGAAGTAAGAGAACACAGAGCAGTTTCTCAGAAAGCTTCTTTCCCGTTTTGAACGGAAGCTATTTAATTTTTCTCCCTAGTCCTCTATGGGCTTCCAAATATCCCTGTGCCAATTCCACAAGAACAGCCTTAGCGAAAAGCTTCTTGAAGGGAAAGATGTAACTCTGTGAGATGAATTCAGAGAACACAGAGGAGTTTCTCAGAAAGCTTCTTTCCAGTTTTGAACGGAAGATATTTCCTTTGTCACCGTAGACCTCTAAGGGCTTCCAAATATCCCTTTGCCAATTCCACAAGAACAGCCTTAGCGAAAGGCTTCTTGGAGGGAAAGATGTAACTCTGTGAGATGAATTAACAGAACACAGAACAGTTTCTCAGAAAGCTTCTTTCCAGTTTTGAACGGAAGATAATTCCTTTTTCACCATAGCCCTCTATGGGCTTCCAAATATCCCTTTGCCAATTCCACAAGAACAGCCTTAGCGAAAGGCTTCTTGAAGGGAAAGATGTAACTCTGTGAGATGTACTAACAGAACACAGAGCAGTTCCTCAGAAAGCTTCTTTCCAGTTTTGAAAGGAAGATACATCCTTTTTCACCATAGCCCTCTATGGGCTTCCAAATATCCCTTTGCCAATTCCACAAGAACAGCCTTAGCGAAATGCTTCTTGAAGGGAAAGATGTACCTCTGTGAGATGAATTAACAGAACACAGAGCAGTTTCTCAGAAAGCTTCTTTCCAGTTTTGAACGGAAGATATTTCCTTTTTCACCATAGCCCTCTATGGGCTTCCAAATATCCCTTTGCCAGTTCCACAAGAACAGACTTAGCGAAAGGCTTCTTGAAGCGAAAGATGTAACTCTGTGGGATGAACTAACAGAACACAGAGCAGTTTCTCAGAAAGCTTCTTTCCAGTTTTGAACGGAAGATATTTCCTTTTTCACGGTAGCCCTCTATGGGCTTCCAAATATCCCTTTGCCAATTCCACAAGAACAGCCTTAGCGAAAGGCTTCTTGAAGGAAAAGGTGTAACTCTGTGAGATGAATTAACTGAACACAGAGCAGTTTCTCAGAAAGTTTCTTTCCAGTTTTGAACGGAAGATATTTCCTTTTTCACCATAGCCCTCTATGGGCTTCCAAATATCCCTTTGCGAATTCCACAAGAACAGCCTTAGCGAAGGCTTCTTGCAGGAAAGATGTAACTCTGTGAGATGAACTAACAGAACACAGAGCAGTTTCTCAGAAAGCTTCTTTCCAGTTTTGAACGGAAGATATTTCCTTTTTCACCATAGCCCTGTATGGGCTTCCAAATATCCCTTTGCCAATTCCACAAGAACAGCCTTAGCGAAAGGCTTCTTGAAGGAAAGATGTAACTCTGTGAGATGAATTCAGAGAACACAGAGCAGTTTCTCAGAAAGCTTCTTTCCAGTTTTGAACGGATGATATTTCCTTTTCACCATAGCCCTCTATGGGCTTCCAAATATCCT
>JAKFHT010000937.1:0-43021 GCA_023783455.1 Erythrocebus patas | reverse complement strand
CAACCCCAAGCTTCCTATTTCATGGATAAAGGCCACATTAGTATCCATGGCATAAATGAGATCTAGGGAATTCCAAGGCTACTGACAGCAGGGGAGATAGGGCATACGTGGGTAAGAGTGGATGATTTCCACCCCCAAGGTCCCCTGCTTCATGGGTGCAAGCCTCTTTGTCACTCATGGCAGGACCTTCCAAGGTCACTGGAACTCAGGGATGCAAGGATGGAAGAGGAAAGAGGACGCTCTTCCTTCTCTCCCTCACGTATCCCGGGTATCTGCTAGGAAGAGAAGAGAACCAGGGATGCCTGCTCCCCTCTTTCTTGATGGGTAGCCATTCATCTTCAGTCTATACCCCTTTCAAATGCATCCTGAACCTCTAGGACTCATTTAACTGGTGCCTCTTTTTTTCCTTTCTCCTTCTCTGTCCTCTCTTCACTAATAGGTAATTGTGTCTCTGTACTACAATATCCTTTTCCAATTCCACAAGAAGAGCCTTAGCGAAAAGCTTCTTGAGGGGAAAGATGTAACTCTGTGAGATGAATTAACAGAACACAGAGCAGTTTCTCAGAAAGCTTCTTTTCAGTTTTGAACGGAAGATATTTCCTTTTTCACCATAGCCCTCTATGGGCTTCGAAATATCACTTTGCCAATTCCTCAAGACCAGCCTTAACGAAAGGCTTCTTGAAGGGAAAGATGGAACTCTGTGAGATGAATTAACAGAACACAGAGCAGTTTCTCAGAAAGCTTCTTTCCAGTTTTGAACGGAAGATATTTCCTTTTTCACCATAGCCCTGTATGGGCTTCCAAATATCCCTTTGCCAATTCCCCAAGAAAAGCCTTACCGAAAGGCTTCTTGAAGGGAAAGATGTAACTCTGAGATGAATTAACAGAACACAGAGAATTTTCTCAGAAAGCTTCTTTCCAGTTTTGAACGGAAGATATTTCCTTTTTCACCATAGCTCCCTATGGGCTTCCAAATATCCCTTGCCAATTCCAAAAGAACAGCCTTAGCGAAAGGCTTTGAAGGGAAAATGTAACTCTGTGAGATGAATTAACAGAACACAGAGCAGTTTCTCAGAAAGCTTCTTTCCAGTTTTGAACGGAAGATATTTCCTTTTCAACATAGCCCTCTAAGGGCTTCCAAATATCCTTTGCCAATTCCACAAGAACAGCCTTAGCGAAAGGCTTTTGAAGGAAAGACTCTGTGAGATGAATAACGGAACACAGAGCAGTTTCTCAGAAAGCTTCTTTCCGCTTTTAAACGGAAGATATTTCCTTTTCACCATAGCCTCTATGGGCTTCCAAATATCCTTTGCCAATTCCACAAGAACAGCCTTAGCGAAAGGCTTCTTGAAGGGAAAGATGTAACTCTGTGAGATGAATTAACAGAACACAGAGCAGTTTCTCAGAAAGCTTCTTTCCAGTTTTGACCGGAATATATTTCCTTCTTAACCATAGCTCTCTTTTGCTACCAGGTATCACTTTTCCATATCCACAAGAACAGCCTTAGCGAAAAGCTTCTTGAAGGGAAAGATGTAACTCTGTGAGATGAATTAACAGAGCACAGAGCAGTTTCTCAGAAAGCTTCTTTTCAGTTTTGAACGGAAGATATATCCTTTTTCACCCTAGCCCTCTATGGGCTTCGAAATATCACTTTGCCAATTCCACAAGAACAGCCTTAACGAAAGGCTTCTTGAAGGGAAAGATGTAACTCTGTGAGATGAATTAACAGAACAGAGAGCAGTTTCTCAGAAAGCTTCTTTCCAGTTTTGAACGGAAGATATTTCCTTTTTCACCATAGCCCTCTATGGGCTTCCAAATATCCCTTTGCCAATTCCACAAGAACAGCCTTAGCGAAAGGCTTCTTGAAGGGAAAGATGTAACTCTGTGAGATGAATTAACAGAACACAGAACAGTTTCTCAGAAAGCTTCTTTCCAGTTTTGAACTTAAGATATTTCCTTTTCAACATAGCCTCTATGGGCTTCCAAATATCACTTTTCAATTCCACAAGAACAGCCTTAGCGAAAGGCTTCTTGAAGGAAAGATGTAACTCTGTGAGATGAATTAACAGAACAGAGAGCAGTTTCTCAGAAAGCTTCTTTCCAGTTTTGAACGGAAGATATTTCCTTTTCACCATAGCCCTCTATGGGCTTCCAAATATCCTTGCCAATTCCACAAGAACAGCCTTAGCGAAAGGCTTCTTGAAGGGAAAGATGTAACTCTGTGAGATGAATTAACAGAACACAGAACAGTTTCTCAGAAAGCTTCTTTCCAGTTTTGAACTTAAGATATTTCCTTTTCAACATAGCCCTATGGGCTTCCAAATATCACTTTGCCAATTCCACAAGAACAGCCTTAGCGAAAGGCTTCTTGAAGGAAAGATGTAACTCTGTGAGATGAATTCACAGAACACAGAGCAGTTTTTCAGAAAGCTTCTTTCCAGTTTTGAACGGAAGATATTTGCTTTTTCACCATAGCCCTCTATGGGCTTCCAAATATCCCTTTTCCAATTCCACAAGAACAGCCTTAGCGAAAAGCTTTTGAAGGAAAATGTAACTCTGTGAGATGAATTAACAGAACACAGAGCAGTTTCTCAGAAAGCTTCTTTCCAGTTTTGAACGGAAGGTATTGCGTTTTTCACCAGAGCCCCCTCTGGGCTTCCAAATATCCCTTTGCCAATTCCACAAGAACAGCCTTAGCGAAGGCTTCTTGAAGGAAAATGTAACTCTGTGAGATGAATTAACAGGACACAGAGCAGTTTCTCAGAAAGCTTCTTTCCAGTTTTGAACGGAAGGTATTTTTCACCAGTAGCCTCTATGGGCTTCCAAATATCCTTTGCCAATTCCACAAGAACAGCCTTAGCGAAAGGCTTTGAAGGAAAGACTCTGTGAGATGAATTAGCAGAACACAGTGCATTTTCTCAAAAGCTCCTTTCCAGTTTTGACCGAAGATATTTCCTTTTTCAACATAGCCTCTGTGGGCTTCCAAATATCCTTGGCCAATTCCACAAGAACAGCCTTAGCGAAAGGTTTTGAAGGAAAGATGTAACTCTGTGAGATGAATTAACACAACACAGAGCACTTTCTCAGAAAGCTTCTTTCCAGTTTTGAACGGAAGATATTTCCTTTTTCACCATAGCCCTCCATGGGCTTCCAAATATTCCTTTGCCAATTCCACAAGAACAGCCTTACCGAAAGGCTTCTTGAAGGAAAGATGTAACTCTGTGAGACAATTCACAGAACACAGAGCAGTTTCTCAGAAAGCTTCTTTCCAGTTTTGAACGGAAGATATTTCCTTTTCACCATAGCCTCTATGGGCTTCCAAATATCACTTTGCCAATTCCACAAGAACAGCCTTAGCGAAAGGCTTTCAAGGAAAGATGTAACTCTGTGAGATGAATTAACAGAACACAGAGCAGTTTCTCAGAAAGATTCTTTCCAGGTTTGAACGGAAGATATTTCCTTTTTCACCATAGCCTCTATGGGCTTCCAAATATCCTTTGCCAATTCCACAAGAACAGCCTTAGCGAAAGGCTTCCTGAAGGAAAGATGTAACTCTGTGAGATGAATTAACAGAACACAGAGCAGTTTCTCAGAAAGCTTCTTTCCAGTTTTGAACGGAAGATAATTCCTTTTTCACCATAGCCCCTATGGGCTTCCAAATATCCCTTTGCTAATTCCACAAGAACAGCCTTAGCGAAAGGCTTCTTGAAGGAAAGACTCTGTGAGATGATTTAACAGAACACAGAGCAGTTTCTCAGAAACCTTCTTTCCAGTTTTGAACGGAAGATATTTCCTTTTCACCATAGCCCCTATGGGCTTCCAAATATCCTTTGCCAATTCCAAAGAAAAGCCTTAGCGAAAGGCTTCTGAAGGAAAGATGTAAGTCTGTGAGATGAATTAACAGAACACAGAGTAGTTTCTGAGAAAGCTTCCTTTCCAGTTTTGAACGGAAGATATTTCCTTTTCACCATAACCCTCTATGGGCTTCCAAATATCCTTTGCCAATTCCACAAGAACAGCCTTAGCGAAGGCTTCTTGAAGGAAAGATGTAACTCTGTGAGATGAATTAACAGAACACAGAGCAGTTTCTCAGAAAGCTTCTTTCCAGTTTTGAAGGAAGATATTTCCTTTTCACCATAGCCTCTATGGGCTTCCAAATATGCCTTTGCCAATTCCACAACAACAGCCTTAGCGAAAGGCTTCTTGAAGGAATGATGTAAATCTGTGAGATGAACTAACAGAACCCAGAGCAGTTTCTCAGAAAGCTTCTTTCCAGTTTTGAATGGAAGATATTTTTCACCATTGCTCCTGTCAAATATCCCTTGCCAATTCCACAAGAACAGCCTTAGCGAAAGGCTTTTGAAGGAAAGATGTAACTCTGTGAGATGAATTCACAGAACACAGTGCAGTTTCTCAGAAAGCTTCTTTCCAGTTTTGAGCGGAAGATATTTCCTTTTCACCATAGCCCTCTATGGGCTTCCAAATATCCCTTTGCCAATTCCACAAGAACAGCCTTAGCGAAAGGCTTCTTGTAGGGAATGATGTAACTCTGTGAGATGAATTAACAAAACACAGAGCAGTTTCTCAGAAAGCTTCTTTCCAGTTTCGAATGGAAGATATTCCCTTTTTCACCATAGCCCTCTATGGGCTTCCAAATATCCCTTTGCCAATTCCACAAGAACAGCCTTAGCGAAAGGCTTCTTGAAGGGAAAGATGTAACTCTGTGAGATGAATTCACAGAACACAGAGCAGTTTTACAGAAAGCTTCCTTCCAGTTTTGAACGGAAAATGTTTCCTTTTTCACCATAGCTCTCTATGGGCTTCCAAATATCCCTTTGCCAATTCCCCAAGAACAGCCTTAGCGTAAGGCTTCTTGAAGGGAAAGATGTAACTCTGAGAGACGAATTCACAGAACACAGAGCAGTTTCTCAGAAAGCTTCTTTAGAGTTTTGACCGGAAGATATTTACTTTTTCACCATAGCCTCTCTATGGGCTTCCAAATATCCTTTGCCAATTCCACAAGAACAGCCTTAGCGAAGGCTTCTTGAAGGAAAGATGTAACTCTGTGAGATGAATTCGAACACAGAGCAGTTTCTCAGAAAGCTTCTTTCCAGTTGTGAACGGAAGATATTTCCTTTTTCATCATAGCCCTCTATGGGCTTCCAAATATCCTTGCCAATTCCACAAGAACAGCCTTAGCGAAAGGCTTCTTGAAGGAAAATGTAACTCTGTGAGATGAATTAACAGAACACAGAGCAGTTTCTCAGAAAGCTTCTTTCCAGTTTTGACCGAATATATTTCCTTTTCACCATAGCCCTCTTTTTTGCTACCAAGTATCACTTTGCTAATTCCACAAGAACAGCCTTAGCGAAAGGCTTCTTGGAGGAAAGATGTAACTCTGTGAGATGAATTCACAGAACACAGAGTTTCTCAGAAAGCTTCTTTCCAGTTGTGAACGGAAGATATTTCCTTTTTCATCATAGCCCTCTATGGGCTTCCAAATATCCTTTGCCAATTCCACAAGAACAGCCTTAGCGAAAGGCTTTGAAGGAAAATGTAACTCTGTGAGATGAATTAACAGAACACAGAGCAGTTTCTCAGAAAGCTTTTTTCCAGTTTTGACCGAATATATTTTTTCACCATAGCCTCTTTTTGCTACCAAGTATCACTTTTCCAATTCCACAAGAACAGCCTTAGCGAAAGGCTTTGAAGGAAAGATGTAACTCTGTGAGATGAATTAACAGAACACAGAGCAGTTTCTCAGAAAGCTTCTTTTCAGTTTTGAACGGAAGATATATCCTTTTTCACCATAGCCTCCATGGGCTTCAAATATCACTTTGCCAATTCCACAAGAACAGCCTTAGCGAAAGGCTTCTTGAAGGAAAGATGTAACTCTGTGAGATGAATTCACAGAACACAGAGCAGTTTTTCAGAAAGCTTCTTTCCAGTTTTGAACGGAAGATATTTGCTTTTCACCATAGCCCTCTATGGGCTACCAAGTATCCTTTCCAATTCCACAAGAACAGCCTTAGCGAAAAGCTTGAAGGGAAAGATGTAACTCTGTGAGATGAATTAACAGAGCACAGAGCAGTTTCTCAGAAAGCTTCTTTCCAGTTTTGAACGGAAAGTATTTGTTTTTCACCAGAGCCCCTCTGGGCTTCCAAATATCCCTTTGCCAATTCCACAAGAACAGCCTTAGCGAAAGGCTTTGAAGGGAAAATGTAACTCTGTGAGATGAATTAACAGGACACAGAGCAGTTTCTCAGAAAGCTTCTTTCCAGTTTTGAACGGAAGATATTTCTTTTCAACATAGCCCTCTATGGGCTTCCAAATATCCTTTGCTAATTCCACAAGAACAGCCTTAGCGAAAGGCTTCTTGAAGGAAAGACTCTGTGAGATGAATTAGCAGAACACAGTGCATTTTCTCAGAAAGCTCCTTTCCAGTTTTGACTGGAAGATATTTTTTCAACATAGCCTCTATGGGCTTCCAAATATCCTTTGCCAATTCCACAAGAACAGCCTTAGCGAAAGGCTTCTTGAAGGAAAGATGTAACTCTGTGAGATGAATTAACAGAACACAGAGCACTTTCTCAGAAAGCTTCTTTCCAGTTTTGAACGGAAGATATTTTTTTCACCATAGCCCTCCATCGGCTTCCAAATATCCCTTTGCCAATTCCACAAGAACAGCCTTAGCGTAAGGCTTCTTGAAGGGAAAGATGTAACTCTGTGAGATGAATTAACAGAACACAGAGCGGTTTCTCAGAAAGCTTCTTTAGAGTTTTGACCGGAAGATATTTACTTTTTCACCATAGCCCTCTATGGGCTTCCAAATATCCCTATGCCAATTCCACAAGAACAGCCTTACGGAAAGGCTTCTTGAAGGGAAAGATGTAACTCTGTGAGAAGAATTCACAGAACACAGAGTAGTTTCTCAGAAAGCTTCTTTCCAGTTTTGAACGGAAGATATTTCCTTTTCACCATAGCCCCTATGGGCTTCCAAATATCACTTTGCCAATTCCACAAGAACAGCCTTAGCGAAAGGCTTCGAAGGAAAGATGTAACTCTGTGAGATGAATTAACAGAACACAGAGCAGTTTCTCAGATTCTTTCCAGTTTTGAACGGAAGATATTTTTCACCATAGCCCCTATGGGCTTCCAAATATCCCTTTGCCAATTCCACAAGAACAGCCTTAGCGAAAGGCTTCTTGAAGGAAAGACTCTGTGAGATGAATTAACAGACACAGAGCAGTTTCTCAGAAAGCTTCTTTCCAGTTTTGAATGGAAGATATTTCCTTTTCACCATTGCCCTCATGGGGGTCCAAATATCCCTTGCCAATTCCACAAGAACAGCCTTAGCGAAAGGCTTCTTGAAGGAAAGATGTAACTCTGTGAGATGAATTCACAGAACACAGTGCAGTTTCTCAAAGCTTCTTTCCAGTTTTGAACGGAAGATATTTCCTTTTCACCATAGCCCTCTATGGGCTTCCAAATATCACTTTGCCAATTCCACAAGAACAGCCTTAGCGAAGGAAAGGCTTCTTGAAGGGAATGATGTAACTCTGTGAGATGAATTAACAAAACACAGAGCAGTTTCTCAGAAAGCTTCTTTCCAGTTTCAATGGAAGATATTCCTTTTTCACCATAGCCTCTATGGCTTCCAAATATCACTTTGCCAATTCCACAAGAACAGCCTTAGCGAAAGGCTTCTTGAAGGAAAGATGTAACTCTGTGAGATGAATTAACAGAACACAGAGCAGTTTCTCAAAGATTCTTTCCAGTTTTGAACGGAAGATATTTCCTTTTCACCATAGCCCCTATGGGCTTCCAAATATCCCTTTGCCAATTCCACAAGAACAGCCTTAGCGAAAGGCTTCTTGAAGGAAAGACTCTGTGAGATGAATTAACAGACACAGAGCAGTTTCTCAGAAAGCTTCTTTCCAGTTTTGAATGGAAGATATTTCCTTTTCACCATTGCCTCCGTGGGGTCCAAATATCCCTTTGCCAATTCCACAAGAACAGCCTTAGCGAAAGGCTTCTTGAAGGAAAGATGTAACTCTGTGAGATGAATTCACAGAACACACAGTGCAGTTTCTCAAAAGCTTCTTTCCAGTTTTGAACGGAAGATATTTCCTTTTCACCATAGCCCTCTATGGGCTTCCAAATATCACTTTGCCAATTCCACAAGAACAGCCTTAGCGAAAGGCTTTTGTAGGAATGATGTAACTCTGTGAGATGAATTAACAAAACACAGAGCAGTTTCTCAGAAAGCTTCTTTCCAGTTTCAATGGAAGATATTCCTTTTTCACCATAGCCTCTATGGGCTTCCAAATATCCCTTGCCAATTCCACAAGAACAGCCTTAGCGAAAGGCTTCTTGAAGGAAAGATGTAACTCTGTGAGATGAATTCACAGAACACAGAGCAGTTTACAGAAAGCTTCCTTCCAGTTTTGAACGGAAAATATTTCCTTTTCACCATAGCCTCTATGGGCTTCTAAATATCCCTTTGCCAATTCCCAGAACAGCCTTAGCGTAAGGCTTCTTGAAGGAAAGATGTAACTCTGAGACGAATTCACAGAACACAGAGCAATTTCTCAGAAAGCTTCTTTAGAGTTTTGACCGAAGATATTTACTTTTTCACCATAGCCCTCTATGGGCTTCCAAATATCCCTTTGCCAATTCCACAAGAACAGCCTTAGCGAAGGCTTCTTGGAGGAAAGATGTAACTCTGTGAGATGAATTAGCAGAACACAGAGCAGTTTCTCAGAAAGCTTCTTTCCAGGTTTGAACGGAAGATATTTCCTTTTTCACCATAGCCCTCTATGGGCTTCCAAATATCACTTTGCCAATTCCACAAGAACAGCCTTAGCGAAAGTCTTCTTGAAGGGAAAGATGTAACTCTGTGAGATGAATTCACAGAACACAGAGCAGTTTCTCAGAAAGCTTCTTTCCAGTTGTGAACGGAAGATATTTCCTTTTTCATCATAGCCCTCTATGGGCTTCCAAATATCCCTATGCCAATTCCACAAGAACAGCCTTAGCGAAAGGCTTCTTGAAGGGAAAAATGTAACTCTGTGAGATGAATTAACAGAACACAGAGCAGTTTCTCAGAAAGCTTCTTTCCAGTTTTGACCGGAATATATTTCCTTCTTCACCATAGCCCTCTTTTTGCTACCAAGTATCACTTTTCCAATTCCACAAGAACAGCCTTAGCGAAAAGCTTCTTGAAGGGAAAGATGTAACTCTGTGAGATGAATTAACTGAACACAGAGCAGTTTCTCAGAAAGCTTCTTTTCAGTTTTGAACGGAAGATATATCCTTTTTCACCATAGCCTCTATGGGCTTCAAATATCACTTTGCCAATTCCACAAGAACAGCCTTAACGAAGGCTTCTTGAAGGAAAGATGTAACTCTGTGAGATGAATTAACAGAACAGAGCAGTTTCTCAGAAAGCTTCTTTCCAGTTTTGAACGGAAGATATTTCCTTTTTCACCATAGCCCTCTATGGGCTTCCAAATATCCCTTTGCCAATTCCACAAGAACAGCCTTAGCGAAAGGCTTCTTGAAGGGAAAGATGTAACTCTGTGAGATGAATTAACAGAACACAGAACAGTTTCTCAGAAAGCTTCTTTCCAGTTTTGAACTTAAGATATTTCCTTTTTCAACATAGCCCTCTTTGGGCTTCCAAATATCACTTTGCCAATTCCACAAGAACAGCCTTAGCGAAAGGCTTCTTAAAGGGAAAGATGTAACTCTGTGAGATGAATTCACAGAACACAGAGCAGTTTTTCAGAAAGCTTCTTTCCAGTTTTGAACGGAAGATATTTGCTTTTTCACCATAGCCCTCTATGGGCTACCAAGTATCCCTTTTCCAATTCCACAAGAACAGCCTTAGCGAAAAGCTTCTTGAAGGAAAGATGTAACTCTGTGAGATGAATTAACAGAGCACAGAGCAGTTTCTCAAGCTTCTTTCCAGTTTTGAACGGAAGGTATTTGCTTTTTCACCAGAGCCCCTCTGGGCTTCCAAACATCCTTTGCCAATTCCACAAGAACAGCCTTAGCGAAAGGCTTCTTGAAGGAAAATGTAACTCTGTGAGATGAATTCACAGAACACAGAGCAGTTTTTCAGAAAGCTTCTTTCCAGTTTTGAACGGAAGATATTTGCTTTTTCACCATAGCCCTCTATGGGCTACCAAGTATCCTTTTCCAATTCCACAAGAACAGCCTTAGCGAAAAGCTTCTTGAAGGAAAGATGTAACTCTGTGAGATGAATTAACAGAGCACAGAGCAGTTTCTCAAGCTTCTTTCCAGTTTTGAACGGAAGGTATTTGCTTTTTCACCAGAGCCCCTCTGGGCTTCCAAACATCCTTTGCCAATTCCACAAGAACAGCCTTAGCGAAGGCTTCTTGAAGGAAAATGTAACTCTGTGAGATGAATTAACAGGACACAGAGCAGTTTCTCAGAAAGCTTCTTTCCAGTTTTGAACGGAAGATATTTTTTCAACATAGCCCTCTATGGGCTTCCAAATATCCTTTGCCAATTCCACAAGAACAGCCTTAGCGAAGGCTTCTTGAAGGGAAAGACTCTGTGAGATGAATTAGCAGAACACAGTGCATTTCTCAGAAAGCTCCTTTCCAGTTTTGACGGAAGATATTTCCTTTTTCAACATAGCCCTCTATGGGCTTCCAAATATCCCTTTGCTAATTCCACAAGAACAGCCTTAGCGAAGGCTTCTTGAAGGAAAGATGTAACTCTGTTAGATGAATTAACAGAACACAGAGCACTTTCTCAGAAAGCTTCTTTCCAGTTTTGAACGGAAGATATTTCCTTTTCACCATAGCCCTCTATGGGCTTCCAAATATCCTTGCCAATCCACAAGAACAGCCTTAGGAAAGGCTTCTTGAAGGGAAAGATGCAACTCTGTGAGATGAATTAACAGAACACAGAGCAGTTTCTGAGAAAGCTTTCTTCCAGTTTTGAACGGAAGATATTTCTTTTCACCATAGCCTCTGGCTTCCAAATATCCTTTGCCAATTCCACAAGAACAGCCTTAGCGAAGGCTTCTTGAAGGAAAGATGTAACTCTGTGAGATGAATTAACAGAACACAGAGCAGTTTCTCAGAAAGCTTCTTTCCAATTTTGAACGGACCATACTTTCCTTTTACCATAGCCCTCTATGGGCTTCCAAATATCCTTGCCAAATCCAGAAGAACAGCCTTAGCGAAGGCTTTTGAAGGAAAGATGTAACTCTGTGAGATGAATTAACAGAACACAGAGCACTTTCTCAGAAAGCTTCTTTCCAGTTTTGAGCGGAAGATATTTCCTTTTCACCATAGCCCTCTATGGGCTTCCAAATATCACTTTGCCAATTCACATGAACAGCCTTAGCGAAGGCTTCTTGAAGGGAAAGATGTAACTCTGTGAAATGAATTAACAGAACACAGAGCAGTTTCTCAGAAAGCTTCTTTCCAGTTTTGAGCGGAGATATTTCCTTTTCACCATAGCCCTCTGAGGGCTTCCAAATATCCTTTGCCAATTGCACAAGAACAGCCTTAGCGAAAGGCTTCTTGAAGGAAGATGTAACTCGTGAGATGAATTAACAGAAAACAGAGCACTTTCTCAGAAAGCTTCTTTCCAGTTTTGAACGGAAGATATTTCCTTTTTCACCATACCTCTATGGCCTTCCAAATATCCTTTGCCAATTCCACAAGAACAGCCTTAGCGAAGGCTTTTGAAGGGAAAGATGTAACGCTGAGATGAATTAACCGAAAACAGAGCACTTTCTCAGAAAGCTTCTTTCCAGTTTTGAACGGAAGATATTTCCTTTTCACCATAGCCCTCTATGGGCTTCCAAATATCCTTTGCCAATTCCACAAGAACAGCCTTAGCGAAGGCTTTTGAAGGGAAAGATGTAACGCTTTGAGATGAATTAACAGAACACAGAGCAGTTTCTCAGAAAGCTTCTTTCCTGTTTTGAACGGAAGATATTTCCTTTTCACCATAGCCCCTATGGGCTTCCAAATATCACTTTGCCAAGGCCACAAGAACAGCCTTAGCGAAGGCTTCTTGAAGGGAAAGATGTAACTCTGTGAGATGAATTAACAGAACACAGAGCACTTTCTCAGAAGCTTCTTTCCAGTTTTGAACGGAAGATATTTCCTTTTCACCATAGCCCCTATGGGCTTCCAAATATCCTTGGCCAATTCAAAGAACAGCCTTAGCGAAGGCTTCTTGAAGGAAAGATGTAACTCTGTGAGATGAATTCACAGAACACAGAGCAGTTTCTCAGAAAGATTCTTTCCAGTTTTGAACGGAAGATATTTCCTTTTTCACCATAGCCATCTATGGGCTTCCAAATATCCCTTGGGCAATTCCACAAGAACAGCCTTAGAGAAAGGCTTGTTGAAGGGAAGCATGTAACTCTGTGAGATGAATTAACAGAATACAGAGCAGTTTCTCAGAAAGCTTCTTTCCACTTTTGAACGGAAGATATTTCCTTTTTCACCATAGCCCTCTATGGGCTTCCAAATATCCCTTTGCCAATTCCACAAGAACAGCCTTAGCGAAAGGCTTCTTGAACGGAAAGATGTAACTCTGTAGATGAATTAACAGAACACAGAGCAGTTTCTCAGAAAGCTTCTTTCCAGTTTTGAACGGACCATACTTCCTTTTTCACCATAGCCCTCTATGGGCTTCCAAATATCCCTTTGCCAAATCCACAAGAACAGCATTACCGAAAGGCTTTTTGAAGGGAAAGATCTAACTCTGTGAGATGAATTAACAGAACACAGAGCAATTTCTCAGAAAGCTTCTTTCCAGTTTTGAAAGGAAGATATTCCCTTTTTCAACATAGCCCTCTATGGGCTTCCAAATATATCTTGGCCAATTCCACAATAACAGCCTTAGCGTAAGGCTTCTTGAAGGGAAAGATGTAACCCTGTGAGATGAATTAACAGAACACAGAGCAGTTTCTCAGAAAGCTTCTTTCCAGTATTGAACGGAGATATTTCCTTTTTCACCATAGCCCTCTGGGCTTCCAAATATCCTTTTTCCAATTGTACAAGAACAGCCTTAGTGAAAGGCTTTTGAAGGAAAGATGTAACTCTGTGAGATGAATTAACAGAACACAGAGCAGTTTCTCAAGCTTCTTTCCAGTTTTGAACGGAAGATATTTACTTTTTTCACCATAGCCCTCTATGGGCCAAATATCCCTTTGCCAATTCCACAAGAACAGCCTTAGCGAAAGGCTTCTTGAAGGGAAAGATGTAACTGTGTGAGATGAATTAACAGAACACAGAGCAGTTTACCAGAAAGCTTCTTTCCAGTTTTGAACGGAAGATATTTCCTTTTTCACCATAGCCCTCTATGGGCTTCCAAATATCACTTTGCCAATTCCACAAGAACAGCCTTAGCGAAAGGCTTGTTGAAGGGAAAATGTAACTCTGTGAGTTGAATTAACAGAACACTGAGCAGTTTCTCAGAAAGATTCTTTCCAGTTTTGAACGGAAGATATTTCCTTTTTCACCATAGCCCTCTATGGGCTTCCAAATATCCCTTTGCCAATTCCACATGAACAGCCTTAGCGAAAGGCTTCTTGATGGGAAAGATGTAACTCTGTGAGATGAATTAAAAGAACACTGAGCAGTTTCTTAGAAAGCTTCTTTCCAGTTTTGAACGGAAGATATTTCCTTTTTCACCATAGCCCTCTATGGGTTTCCAAATATTCCTTTGCCAATTCCACAAGAACAGCCTTAGCGAAAGGCTTCTTGAAGGAAAGATGTAACTCTGTGAGATGAATTCACAGAACACAGAGCAGTTTCTCAGAAAGCTTCTTTCCAGTTTTGACGGAAGATATTTCCTTTTTCACCATAGCCCTCTATGGGCTTCCAAATATCCTTTGCCAATTCCACAAGAACAGCCTTAGCGAAAGGCTTCTTGAAGGGAAAGATGTAATTCTGTGATATGAATAAACAGAACACAGCTCAGTTTCTTAGAAAGCTTCTTTCCAGTTTTGAGCGGAAGATATTTCCTTTTTCACCATAGCCCTCTATGGGTTTCCAAATATTCCTTTGCCAATTCCACAAGAACAGCCTTAGCGAAAGGCTTCTTGAAGGAAAGATGTAACTCTGTGAGATGAATTCACAGAACACAGAGCAGTTTCTCAGAAAGCTTCTTTCCAGTTTTGACGGAAGATATTTCCTTTTCACCATAGCCCTCTATGGGCTTCCAAATATCCTTTGCCAATTCCACAAGAACAGCCTTAGCGAAAGGCTTCTTGAAGGGAAAGATGTAATTCTGTGATATGAATAAACAGAACACAGCTCAGTTTCTCAGTAAGCTTCTTTCCACTTTTGAACGGAAGATATTTCCTTTTCACCATAGCCCTCTATGGGCTTCCAAATATCACTTTGCCAATTCCACAAGAACAGCCCTAGCGAAAACTTTTGAAGGAAAGATGTAACTCTGTGAGATGAATTAACAGAACACAGAGCAGTTTCTCAGAAGGCTTCTTTCCAGTTTTGAACGGAAGATATTTCCTTTTCACCATAGCCCTTTATGGGCTTCCAAATATCCTTGGCCAATTCCACAAGAACAGCCTTAGCGAAAACTTGAAGGGAAAGATGTAACTCTGTGAGATGAATTAACAGAACACTGAGCAGTTTCTCAGAAAGATTCTTTCCAGTTTTGAACGGAAGATATTTCCTTTTTCACCATAGCCCTCTATGGGCTTCCAAATATCCCTTTGCCAATTCCACAAGAACAGCCTTAGCGAAAGGCTTCTTGAAGGGAAAGATGTAACTCTGTGAGATGAATTAACAGAACACAGAGCAGTTTCTCAGAAAGCTTCTTTCCACTTTTGAACGGAAGATATTTCCTTTTCACCATAGCCCTCTATGGGCTTCCAAATATCCCTTTGCCAATTCCACAAGAACAGCCGTGGTGAAAGGCTTCTTGAAGGAAAGATGTAACTCTGTGAGATGAATTAACAGAACACAGAGCACTTTCTCAAGCTTCTATCCAGTTTTGAACGGAAGATATTTCCTTTTCACCATAACCTCTATGGGCTTCCAAATATCACTTTGCCAATTCCACAAGAACAGCCTTAGCGAAGGCTTCTTGAAGGAAAGATGTAACTCTGTGAGATGAATTCACAGAACACAGAGCAGTTTCTCAGAAAGCTTCTTTCCAGTTTTGACCGGAAGATATTTCCTTTTTCACCATAGCCCTCTATGGGCTTCCAAATATCCTTTGCCAATTCCACAAGAACAGCCTTAACAGCGAACGGCTTTTTGAAGGAAAGATGTAATTCTGATATGAATAAACAGAACACAGCTCAGTTTCTCAGAAAGCTTCTTTCCACTTTTGAACGGAAGATATTTCCTTTTCACCATAGCCCTCTATGGGCTTCCAAATATCACTTTGCTAATTCCACAAGAACAGCCCTAGCGAAAGGCTTTTGAAGGAAAGATGTAACTCTGTGAGATGAATTAACAGAACACAGAGCAGTTTCTCAGAAGGCTTCTTTCAGTTTTGAACGGAAGATATTTCCTTTTCACCATAGCCCTTTATGGGCTTCCAAATATCCTTGGCCAATTCCACAAGAACAGCCTTAGCGAATGGCTTCTTGAAGGGAAAGATGTAACTCTGTGAGATGAATTAACAGAACACTGAGCAGTTTCTCAGAAAGATTCTTTCCAGTTTTGAACGGAAGATATTTCCTTTTCACCATAGCCCTCTATGGGCTTCCAAATATCCTTTGCTAATTCCACAAGAACAGCCTTAGCGAAGGCTTCTTGAAGGGAAAGATGTAACTCTGTGAGATGAATTAACAGAACACAGAGCAGTTTCTCAGAAAGCTTCTTTCCACTTTGAACGGAAGATATTTCCTTTTTCACCATAGCCCTATGGGCTTCCAAATATCCTTTGCCAATTCCACAAGAACAGCCGTGGTGAAAGGCTTCTTGAAGGGAAAGATGTAACTCTGTGAGATGAATTAACAGAACACAGAGCACTTTCTCAGAAAGCTTCTATCCAGTTTTGAACGGAAGATATTTCCTTTTCACCATAACCTCTATGGGCTTCCAAATATCACTTTGCCAAATCCACAAGAACAGCCTTAGCGAAGGCTTCTTGAAGGAAAGATGTAACTCAGAGATGAATTAACATAACACAGAGCAGTTTCTCAGAAAGCTTCTTTCCAGTTTTGAACGGAAGATATTTCCTTTTTCACCATAGCCCTCTATGGGCTTCCAAATATCACTTTGCCTATTCCACAAGACCAGCCTTAGCGAAAGGCTTCTTGAAGGGAAAGATGTGACTCTGTGAAATGAATTAACAGAACACAGAGCAGTTTCTGAGAAAGCTTCTTTCCAGTTTTGAACGGAGATATTTCCTTTTTCACCATAGCCCTCTAAGGGCTTCCAAATATCCCTTTGCCAATTGCACAAGAACAGCCTTAGCGAAAGGCTTTTTTAAGGGAAAGATGTAACTCTGTGAGATGAATTAACCGAACACAGAGCACTTTCTCAGAAAGCTTCTTTCCACTTTTGAAGGGATGATTTTTCCTTTTTCACCTTAGCCCTCTATGGGCTTCCAAATATCCCTTTGCCAATTCCACAAGAACAGCCTTAGCGAAAGGGTTTTTGAAGGGAATGACGTAACTCTGTGAGATGAATTAACAGAACACAAAGCAGTTTCTCAGAAAGCCTCTTTCCAGTTTTAAACGGAAGATATTTCCTTTTTCACCATAGCCCTCTATGGGCTTCCAAATATCCCTTTGCCAATTTACAAGAACAGCCTTAGTGAAAGGCTTCTTGAAGGGAAAGACGTAACTGTGGGAGATGAATTAACAGAACACAAAGCACTTTCTCAGAAAGCTTCTTTCCAGTTTTGAACGGAAGATATTTCCTTTTTCACCATAACCCTCTACGGGCTTCCAAATATCCCTTAATTCCACAAGAACAGCCTTAGCGAAGGCTTCTTGAAGGAAAGATGTAACTCTGTGAGATGAATTAACAGAACACTGAGCAGTTTCTCAGAAAGCTTCTTTCCAGTTTTGAACGGAAGATATTTCCTTTTTCACCATAGCCCTCTATGGGCTTCCAAATATCCTTTGCTAATTCCTCAAGAACAGCCTTAGCGAAAGGCTTTTGAAGGAAATATGTAACTCTGTGAGATGAATTAACAGAACACAGAGCACTCAGAAAGCTTCTGTCCAGTTTTGAGCGGAAGATATTTCCTTTTTCACCATAGCCCTCTATGGGCTTCCAAATATCCCTTGGCTAATTCCACAAGAACAGCTCTTAGCGAAAGGCTTCTTGAAGGAAAGATGTAACTCTGTGAGATGAATTAACAGAACACTGAGCAGTTTCTCAGAAAGCTTCTTTTGAGTTTTGAACGGAAGATATTTCCTTTTTTTCACCATAGCCCTCTAAGGGCTTCCAAATATCCTTTGCCAATTCCACAAGAACAGCCTTAGCGAAGGCTTCTGATGGGAAAGATGTAACTCTGTGAGATGAATTAACAGAATACTGAGCAGTTTCTCAGAAAGTTTCTTTCCACTCTTGAACGGAAGATATTTCCTTTTTCACCATAGCCCTCTAAGGGCTTCCAAATATCCTTTGCCAATTCCACAAGAACAGCCTTAGCGAAAGGCTTCTGATGATGGGAAAGATGTAACTCTGTGAGATGAATTAACAGAATACTGAGCAGTTTCTCAGAAAGTTTCTTTCCACTCTTGAACGGAAGATATTTCCTTTTTCACCATAGCCCTCTATGGGTTTCCAAATATCCCTTTGCCAATTCCACAAGAACAGCCTTAGCGAAAGGCTTCTTGAAGGGAAAGATGTAACTCTGTGAAATGAATTCACAGAACACAGAGCACTTTCTAAGAAAGCTTCTATCCAGTTTTGACGGAAGATATTCCTTTTCACCATAGCCCTCTATGGGCTTCCAAATATCCCTTTGCCAATTTACAAGAACAGCCTTAGTGAAAGGCTTCTTGAAGGGAAAGACGTAACTGTGGGAGATGAATTAACAGAACTCAAAGCACTTTCTCAGAAAGCTTCCTTCCAGTTTTGAACGGAAGATATTTCCTTTTTCACCATAACCTCTATGGGCTTCAAATATCCCTTGGCCAATTCCACAAGAACAGCCTTAGCGAAGGCTTCTTGAAGGAAAGATGTAACTCTGTGAGATGAATTAACAGAACACTGAGCAGTTTCTCGGAAAGCTTCTTTCCAGTTTTGAGCAGGAAGATATTTCACCATAGCCCTCTATGGGCTTCCAAATATCCTTTGCCAATTCCTCAAGAACAGCCTTAGCGAAAGGCTTCTTGAAGGGAAATATGTAACTCTGTGAGATGAATTAACAGAACACAGAGCACTTTCTCAAGCTTCTGTCCAGTTTTGAGCGGAAGATATTTCCTTTTTCACCATAGCCCTCTATGGGCTTCCAAATATCCTTGGCTAATTCCACAAGAACAGCCTTAGCGAAGGCTTCTTGAAGGAAAGATGTAACTCTGTGAGATGAATTAACAGAACACTGAGCAGTTTCTCAGAAAGCTTCTTTCCAGTTTTGAAGCGGAAGATATTTCCTTTTTCACCATAGCCCTCTAAGGGCTTCCAAATATCCTTTGCCAATTCCTCAAGAACAGCCTTAGCGAAAGGCTTCTTGAAGGGAAATATGTAACTCTGTGAGATGAATTAACAGAACACAGAGCACTTTCTCAGAAAGCTTCTGTCCAGTTTTGAGCGGAAGATATTTCCTTTTTCACCATAGCCCTCTATGGGCTTCCAAATATCCTTGGCTAATTCCACAAGAACAGCCTTAGCGAAGGCTTCTTGAAGGAAAGATGTAACTCTGTGAGATGAATTAACAGAACACTGAGCAGTTTCTCAGAAAGCTTCTTTCCAGTTTTGAACGGAAGATATTTCCTTTTTCACCCTCTAAGGGCTTCCAAATATCCCTTTGCCAATTCCACAAGAACAGCCTTAGCGAAAGGCTTCTTGATGGGAAAGATGTAACTCTGTGAGATGAATTAACAGAACACTGAGCAGTTTCTCAGAAAGTTTCTTTCCACTTTTGAACGGAAGATATTTCCTTTTCACCATAGCCCTCTATGGGTTTCCAAATATCCTTTGCCAATTCCACAAGAACAGCCTTAGCGAAAGGCTTCTTGAAGGGAAAGATGTAACTCTGTGAGATGAATTCACAGAACACAGAGCACTTTCTAAGAAAGCTTCTATCCAGTTTTGACCGGAAGATATTTCCTTTTTCACCATAGCCCTCTATGGGCTTCCAAATATCCCTTTGCCAATTCCACAAGAACAGCCTTAGCGAATGGCTTTGAAGGAAAGATGTAACTCTGTGAGATGAATTAACAGAACACAGAGCACTTTCTCAGAAAGCTTCTTTCCAGTTTTGAGCGGAAGATATTTCCTCTTCACCATAGCCCCATATGGGCTTCAAATATCACTTTGCCAATGCCACAAGAACAGCCTTAGCGAAAGGCTTGAAGGAAATATGTAACTCTGTGAGATGAATTAACAGAACACAGAGCACTTTCTCAAGCTTCTATCCAGCTTTTGAGCGGAAGATATTTCTTTTTCACCATAGCGCTCTATGGGCTTCCAAATATCCTTTGCCAAATCCACAAGAACAGCCTTAGCGAAAGGTTTTTGAAGGAAAGATGTAACTCTGTGAGATGAATTAACAGAACACAGAGCAGTTTCTCAGAAAGCTTCTTTCCACTTTTGAGCGGAAGATATTTCCTTTTCACCATAGCCCTCTATGGGCTTCCAAATATCCTTTGCCAATTCCACAAGAACAGCCTTGGCGAAAGGCTTCTTGAAGGAAAGATGTAACTCTGTGAGATGAATTAACAGAACACAGAGGAGTTTCTCAGAAAGCTTCTTTCCAGTTTTGAACGGACCATACTTCCTTTTTCACCATAGCCCTCTATGGGCTTCCAAATATCCCTTTGACAAATCCACAAGAACAGCCTTAGCGGCTTTTTGAAGGAAAGATGTAACTCTGTGAGATGAATTAACAGACCACAGAGCAATTTCTCAGAAAGCTTCTTTCCAGTTTTGAGCGGAAGATATTCCTTTTTCACCATAGCCCTCTATGGGCTTCCAAATATCCTTTGCCAATTCCACAAGAACAGCCTTGGCGAAAGGCTTCTTGAAGGAAAGATGTAACTCTGTGAGATGAATTAACAGAACACAGAGGAGTTCTTTCAGAAAGCTTCTTTCCAGTTTTGAACGGACCATACTTCCTTTTTCACCATAGCCCTCTATGGGCTTCCAAATATCCCTTTGACAAATCCACAAGAACAGCCTTAGCGAAAGGCTTTTTGAAGGAAGATGTAACTCTGTGAGATGAATTAACAGACCACAGAGCAATTTCTCAAGCTTCTTTCCAGTTTTGAACGGAAGATATTCCTTTTTCAACATAGCCCTCTATGGGCTTCCAAATATCCCTTGGCCAATTCCAGAATAACAGCCTTAGCGAAAGGCTTCTTGAAGGGAAAGATGTAACCCTGTGAGATGAATTAACAGAACACAGAGCACGTTTCTCAGAAAGTTTCTTTCCAGTATTGAAGCGAGATATTTCCTTTTCACCATAGCCCTCTAGGGGCTTCCAAATATCCCTTTGCCAATTGTACAAGAACAGTCTTAACGAAAGACTTCTGGAAGGGAAAGATGTAACTCTGTGAGATGAATTCACAGAACACAGAGCACTTTCTAAGAAAGCTTCTATCCAGTTTTGACCGGAAGATATTTCCTTTTCACCATAGCCCTCTATGGGCTTCCAAATATCCCTTTGCCAATTTACAAGAACAGCCTTAGTGAAAGGCTTCTTGAAGGGAAAGACGTAACTGTGGGAGATGAATTAACAGAACACAAAGCACTTTCTCAGAAAGCTTCTTTCCAGTTTTGAACGGAAGATATTTCCTTTTCACCATAACCCTCTATGGGCTTCCAAATATCCCAGCCATTCCACAAGAACAGCCTTAGCGAAAGGCTTCTTGAAGGAAAGATGTAACTCTGTGAGATGAATTAACAGAACACTGAGCAGTTTCTCGAAAGCTTCTTTCCAGTTTTGAACGGAAGATATTTCCTTTTCCACCATAGCCCTCTAGGGGCTTCCAATATCCTTCAATTCCACAAGAACAGCCTTAGCGAAAGGCTTCTTGAAGGAAAGATGTAACTCTGTGAGATGAATTAACAGAACACAGAGCACTTTCAGAAAGGTTCTGTCCAGTTTTGAACGGAAGATATTTCCTTTTTCACCATAGCCCTCTATGGGCTTCCAAATCTCCTTGGCTAATTCCAAGAACAGCCTTAGCGAAAGGCTTCTTGAAGGAAAGATGTAACTTTGTGAGATGAATTAACAGAACACTGAGCAGTTTCTCAGAAAGCTTCTTTCCAGTTTTGAGCGGAAGATATTTCCTTTTCACCATAGCCTCTATGGGCTTCCAAATATCCCTTTGGCTAATTCCACAAGAACAGCCTTAGCGAAAGGCTTCTTGAAGGAAAGATGTAACTCTGTGAGATGAATTAACAGAACACAGAGCACTTTCTCAGAAAGGTTCTGTCCAGTTTTGAACGGAAGATATTTCCTTTTTCACCATAGCCCTCTATGGGCTTCCAAATCTGCTAATTCCACAAGAACAGCCTTAGCGAAGCTTCTTGAAGGAAAGATGTAACTGTGAGATGAATTAACAGAACACTGAGCAGTTTCTCAGAAAGCTTCTTTCCAGTTTTGAGCGGAAGATATTTCCTTTTCACCATAGCCCTCTATGGGCTTCCAAATATCCCTTCTAATTCCACAAGAACAGCCTTAGCGAAGGCTTCTTGAAGGAAAGATGTAACTCTGAGAGATGAATTAACAGAACACTGAGCAGTTTCTCAGAAAGCTTCTTTCCAGTTTTGAACGGAAGATATTTCCTTTTTCACCATAGCCCTCTGGGCTTCCAAATATCCTTTGCCAATTCCACAAGAACAGCCTTAGCGAAAGGCTTCTTGATGGAAAGATGTAACTCTGTGAGATGAATTAACAGAACACTGAGCAGTTTCTCAGAAAGCTTCTTTCCACTTTTGAGCGGAAGATATTTCCTTTTTCACCATAGCCCTCTATGGGTTTCCAAATATCCTTTGCCAATTCCACAAGAACAGCCTTAGCGAAGGCTTCTTGAAGGAAAGATGTAACTCTGTGAGATGAATTAACAGAACACAGAGCACTTTCTCAAGCTTCTATCCAGTTTTGACGGAAGATATTTCCTTTTTCACCATAGCCCTCTATGGGCTTCCAAATATCCTTTGCCAATTCCACAAGAACAGCCTTAGCGAAGGCTTCTTGAAGGAAAGATGTAACTCTGTGAGATGAATTAACAGAACACAGAGCAGTTTCTCGAAAGCTTCTTTCCAGTTTTGAGCGGAAGATATTTCCTTTTCACCATAACCCTCTATGGGCTTCCAAATATCCTTTGCCAATTCCACAAGAACAGCCTTAGCGAAAGGCTTCTTGAAGGAAAGATGTAACTCTGTGAGATGAATTAACAGAACACTGAGCAGTTTCTCGAAAGCTTCTTTCCAGTTTTGAACGGAAGATATTTCCTTTTTCACCATAGCCCTCTATGGGCTTCCAAATATCCTTGCCAATTCCTCAAGAACAGCCTTAGCGAAAGGCTTCTTGAAGGAAATATGTAACTCTGTGAGATGAATTAACAGAACACAGAGCACTTTCTCAGAAAGCTTCTATCCAGTTTTGAACGGAAGATATTCCTTTTTCACCATAGCCCTCTAGGGCTTCCAAATATCCCTTTGCCAATTCCACAAGAACAGCCTTAGCGAAAGCTTCTTGAAGGAAAGATGTAACTCTGTGAGATGAATTAACAGAACACAGAGTAGTTTCTCAAACTTCTTTCCAATTTTGAACGGACCATATTTCCTTTTTTTACCATAGCCCTCTATGGGCTTCCAAATATCCTTTGCCAAATCCACAAGAACAGCCTTAGCGAAAGGTTTTTTGAAGGGAAAGATGTAACTCTGTGAGATGAATTAACAGAACACAGAGCAGTTTCTCAGAAAGCTTCTTTCCACTTTTGAACGGAAGATATTTCCTTTTTCACCATAGCCCTCTATGGGCTTCCAAATATCCCTTTGCCAATTCCACAAGAACAGCCTTAGCGAAAGGCTTCTTGAAGGGAAAGATGTAACTCTGTGAGATGAATTAACAGAACACAGAGCAGTTTCTCAGAAAGCTTCTTTCCAGTTTTGAACGGACCATACTTCCTTTTTCACCATAGCCCTCTATGGGCTTCCAAATATCCCTTTGCCAAATCCACAAGAACAGCCTTAGCGAAAGGCTTTTTGAAGGGAAAGATGTAACTCTGTGAGATGAATTAACAGACCACAGAGCAATTTCTCAGAAAGCTTCTTTCCAGTTTTGAACGGAAGATATTCCCTTTTTCAACATAGCCCTCTATGGGCTTCCAAATATCCCTTGGCCAATTCCAGAATAACAGCCTTAGCGAAAGGCTTCTTGAAGGGAAAGATGTAACCCTGTGAGATGAATTAACAGAACACAGAGCAGTTTCTCAGAAAGTTTCTTTCCAGTATTGAACGGAGATATTTCCTTTTTCACCATAGCCCTCTAAGGGCTTCCAAATATCCCTTTGCCAATTGTACAAGAACAGCCTTAGCGAAAGACTTCTTGAAGGGAAAGATGTAACTCTGTGAGATGAATTAACCGAATACAGAGCACTTTCTCAGAAAGCTTCTTTCCACTTTTGAACGGAAGATATTTCCTTTTTCACCATAGCCCTCTATGGGCTTCCAAATATCACTTTGCCAATTCCACAGGAACAGCCTTAGCGAAAGGCTGTTTAGGAAAGATGTAACTCTGTGAGATGAATTAACAGAACACTGAGCAGTTTCTCAGAAAGCTTCTTTCCAGTTTTGAACAGAAGATATTTCCTTTTCCACCATAGCCCTCTAGGGCTTCCAATATCCTTGGCCAATTCCACAAGAACAGCCTTAGCGAAAGGCTTCTTGAAGGAAAGATGTAACTCTGTGAGATGAATTAACAGAACACAGAGCAGTTTCTCAGAAAGGTTCTGTCCCGTTTTGAACCGAAGATATTTCCTTTTTCACCATAGCCCTCTATGGGCTTCCAAATCTCCCTTGGCTAATTCCACAAGAACAGCCTTAGCGAAGGCTTCTTGAAGGGAAAGATGTAACTCTGTGAGATGAATTAACAGAACACTGAGCAGTTTCTCAGAAAGCTTCTTTCCAGTTTTGAGCGGAAGATATTTCCTTTTTCACCATAGCCCTCTATGGGCTTCCAAATATCCTTTGCCAATTCCACAAGAACAGCCTTAGCGAAAGGCTTCTTGAAGGAAAGATATAACTCTGTGAGATGAATTAACAGAACACAGAGCAGTTTCTCAAGCTTCTTTCCAGTTTTGAATGGAAGATATTTCCTTTTTCACCATAGCCCTCTATGGGCTTCCAAATATCACTTTGCCAATTCCACAAGAACAGCCTTAGCGAAGGCTTCTTGAAGGAAAGATGTAATTCTGTGAGATGAATTAACAGAACACAGAGCAGTTTCTCAGAAAGATTCTTTCCAGTTTTGAGCGGAAGATATTTCCTTTTCCACCATAGCCCTTTTATGGGCTTCCAAATATCCCTTGGCCAATTCCACAAGAACAGCCTTAGCGAAAGGCTTCTTGAAGGAAAGATGTAACTCTGTGAGATGAATTAACAGAACACAGAGCAGTTTCTCAGAAAGCTTCTTTCCAGTTTTGAACGGAAGATATTTCCTTTTCACCATAGCCCTCTAAGGGCTTCCAAATATCCTTTGCCAATTCCACAAGAACAGCCTTAGCGAAAGGCTTCTTGAAGGAAAGATGTAACTCTGTGAGATGAATTAGCAGAACACAGAGCAGTTTCTCAAGCTTCTTTCCAGTTTTGAACGGAAGATATTTCCTTTTCACCATAGCCTCTATGGGCTTCCAAATATCCTTGCCAATTCCACAAGAAGAGCCTTAGTGAAAGGCTTCTTGAAGGAAAGATGTAACTCTGTGAGATGAATTAACAGAACACAGAGCACTTTCTCAGAAAGCTTCTGTCCAGTTTTGAACGGAAGATATTTCCTTTTCACCATAGCCTCTATGGGCTTCCAAATCTCCCTTAAATTCCACAAGAACAGCCTTAGCGAAGGCTTCTTGAAGGAAAGATGTAACTCTGTGAGATGAATTAACAGAACACTGAGCAGTTTCTCAGAAAGCTTTTCCAGTTTTGAACGGAAGATATTTCCTTTTCACCATAGCCCTCTATGGGCTTCCAAATATCCCTTTGCCAATTCCACAAGAACAGCCTTAGCGAAGGCTTCTTGAAGGAAAGATGTAACTCTGTGAGATGAATTAACAGAACACAGAGCAGTTTCTCAGAAAGCTTCTTTCCAGTTTTGAACGGAAGATATTTCCTTTTCACCATAGCCCCTATGGGCTTCCAAATATCCTTTGCAATTCCACAAGAACAGCCTTAGCGAAAGGCTTTTGAAGGGAAAGATGTAACTCTGTGAGATGAATTAACAGAACACAGAGCACTTTCTCAGAAAGCTTGTTTCCAGTTTTGAACAGAAGATATTTCCTTTTTCACCATAGCCCTCTATGGGCTTCCAAATATCCTTGGCCAATTCCACAAGAACAGCCTTAGCGAAAGGCTTCTTGAAGGAAAGATGTAATTCTGTGAGATGAATAAACAGAACACAGCAGTTTCTCAGAAAGCTTCTTTCCACTTTTGAACGGAAGATATTTCCTTTTCACCATAGCCCTCTATGGGCTTCCAAATCTCCTTGGCTAATTCCACAAGAACAGCCTTAGCGAAAGGCTTCTTGAAGGAAAGATGTAACTCTGTGAGATGAATTAACAGAACACTGAGCAGTTTCTCAGAAAGCTTCTTTCCAGTTTTGAACGGAAGATATTTCCTTTTCACCATAGCCCTCTATGGGCTTCCAAATATCCCTTTGCCAATTCCACAAGAACTGCCTTAGCGAAGGCTTCTTGAAGGAAAGATGTAACTCTGTGAGATGAATTAACAGAACACAGAGCAGTTTCTCAGAAAGCTTCTTTCCAGTTTTGAGCGGAAGATATTTCCTTTTCACCATAGCCCCTATGGGCTTCCAAATATCCCTTGGCCAATTCCACAAGAACAGCCTTAGCGAAGGCTTCTTGAAGGAAAGATGTAACTCTGTGAGATGAATTAACAGAACACAGAGCACTTTCTCAGAAAGCTTGTTTCCAGTTTTGAACGGAAGATATTTCCTTTTCACCATAGCCCTCTATGGGCTTCCAAATATCCTTTGCCAATTCCACAAGAACAGCCTTAGCGAAAGGCTTCTTGAAGGAAAGATGTAACTCTGTGATATGAATAAACAGAACACAGCTCAGTTTCTCAGAAAGCTTCTTTCCAGTTTTGAGCGGAAGATATTTCCTTTTCACCATAGCCCTCTATGGGCTTCCAAATATCCCTTGCCAATTCCACAAGAACAGCCTTAGAAAGGCTTCTTGAAGGAAAGATGTAACTCTGTGAGATGAATTAACAGAACACTGAGCAGTTTCTCAGAAAGCTTCTTTCCAGTTTTGAGCGGAAGATATTTCCTTTTCACCATAGCCCTCTATGGGCTTCCAAATATCCCTTGCCAATTCCACAAGAACAGCCTTAGCGAAGGCTTCTTGAAGGAAAGATGTAACTCTGTGAGATGAATTAACAGAACACAGAGCAGTTTCTCAAGCTTCTTTCCACTTTTGAGCGGAAGATATTTCCTTTTCACCATAGAACTCTATGGGCTTCAAATATCCTTTGCCAATTCCACAAGAACAGCCTTAGCGAAGGCTTCTTGAAGGAAAGATGTAACTCTGTGAGATGAATTAACAGAACACAGAGCAGTTTCTCAAGCTTCTTTCCAGTTTTGAACGGAAGATATTTCCTTTTCACCATAGCCCTCTATGGGCTTCCAAATATCCTTTGCCAAATCCACAAGAACAGCCTTAGCGAAAGGCTTTTGAAGGGAAAGATGTAACTCTGTGAGATGAATTAACAGAACACAGAGCAGTTTCTCAAGCTTCTTTCCAGTTTTGAACGGAGATATTTCCTTTTCACCATAGCCTCTATGGGCTTCCAAATATCCTTTGCCAATTCCACAATAACAGCCTTAGCAAAGGCTTCTTGAAGGAAAGATGTAACTCTGTGAGATGAATTAACAGAACACAGAGCAATTTCTCAGAAAGCTTCTTTCCAGTTTTGAACGGAAGATATTCCTTTTTCACCATAGCCTCTATGGGCTTCCAAATATCCTTGGCCAATTCCACAAGAACAGCCTTAGCGAAAGGCTTTTGAAGGAAAGATGTAACTCTGTGAGATGAATTAACAGAACACAGAGCAGTTTCTCAGAAAGCTTCTTTCCAGTTTTGAACGGAAGATATTTCCTTTTCACCATAGCCCTCTATGGGCTTCCAAATATCCTTTGCCAATTCCACAAGAACAGCCTTAGCGAAAGGTTTTTGAAGGGAAATATGTAACTCTGTGAGATGAATTAACAGAACACAGAGCAGTTTCTCAGAAAGCTTCTTTCCAGTTTTGAACGGAAGATATTTCCTTTTCACCATAGCCCTCTATGGGCTTCCAAATATCCTTTGCCAATTCCACAAGAACAGCCTTAGTGAAAGGCTTCTTGAAGGGAAAGATGTAACCTGTGAGATGAATTAACAGAACACAAAGCACTTTCTCAGAAAGCTTCTTTCCAGTTTTGAAGCGGAAGATATTTCCTTTTCACCATAGCCTCTATGGGCTTCCAAATATCCCTTGGCCAATTCCACAAGAACAGCCTTAGCGAAGGCTTCTTGAAGGAAAGATGTAACTCTGTGAGATGAATTAACAGAACACTGAGCAGTTTCTCAGAAAGCTTCTTTCCAGTTTTGAGCGGAAGATATTTCCTTTTCACCATAGCCCTCTATGGGCTTCCAAATATCCTTTGCCAATTCCTCAAGAACAGCCTTAGCGAAAGGCTTCTTGAAGGAAATATGTAACTCTGTGAGATGAATTAACAGAACACAGAGCACTTTCTCAGAAAGCTTCTTTCCAGTTTTGAGCGGAAGATATTTCCTTTTCACCATAGCCCTCTATGGGCTTCCAAATATCCCTTGGCTAATTCCACAAGAACAGCCTTAGCGAAAGGCTTCTTGAAGGAAAGATGTAACTCTGTGAGATGAATTAACAGAACACTGAGCAGTTTCTCAGAAAGCTTCTTTCCAGTTTTGAGCGGAAGATATTTCCTTTTCACCATAGCCCTCTATGGGCTTCCAAATATCCTTTGCCAATTCCACAAGAACAGCCTTAGCGAAGGCTTCTTGAAGGGAAAGATGTAACTCTGTGAGATGAATTAACAGAACACTGAGCAGTTTCTCAGAAAGTTTCTTTCCACTTTTGAACGGAAGATATTTCCTTTTCACCATAGCCCTCTATGGGTTTCCAAATATCCTTTGCCAATTCCACAAGAACAGCCTTAGCGAAGGCTTCTTGAAGGAAAGATGTAACTCTGTGAGATGAATTAACAGAACACAGAGCACTTTCTCAGAAAGCTTCTTCCAGTTTTGACGGAAGATATTTCCTTTTCACCATAGCCCTCTATGGGCTTCCAAATATCCTTTGCCAATTTACAAGAACAGCCTTAGTGAAAGGCTTCTTGAAGGGAAAGATGTAACTCTGTGAGATGAATTAACAGAACACAGAGCACTTTCTCAGAAAGCTTCTTTCCAGTTTTGAACGGAAGATATTTCCTTTTCACCATAGCCTCTATGGGCTTCCAAATATCCTTGCCAATTCCACAAGAACAGCCTTAGCGAAGGCTTCTTGAAGGAAAGATGTAACTCTGTGAGATGAATTAACAGAACACTGAGCAGTTTCTCGGAAAGCTTCTTTCCAGTTTTGAACGGAAGATATTTCCTTTTCACCATAGCCTCTATGGGCTTCCAAATATCCTTGCCAATTCCTCAAGAACAGCCTTAGCGAAAGGCTTCTTGAAGGGAAAGATGTAACTCTGTGAGATGAATTAACAGAACACAGAGCACTTTCTCAGAAAGCTTCTTTCCAGTTTTGAGCGGAAGATATTTCCTTTTCACCATAGCCCTCTATGGGCTTCCAAATATCCCTTGGCTAATTCCACAAGAACAGCCTTAGCGAAAGGCTTCTTGAAGGGAAAGATGTAACTCTGTGAGATGAATTAACAGAACACTGAGCAGTTTCTCAGAAAGCTTCTTTCCAGTTTTGAACGGAAGATATTTCCTTTTTCACCATAGCCCTCTAAGGGCTTCCAAATATCCCTTTGCCAATTCCACAAGAACAGCCTTAGCGAAAGGCTTCTTGATGGGAAAGATGTAACTCTGTGAGATGAATTAACAGAACACTGAGCAGTTTCTCAGAAAGTTTCTTTCCACTTTTGAACGGAAGATATTTCCTTTTTCACCATAGCCCTCTATGGGTTTCCAAATATCCCTTTGCCAATTCCACAAGAACAGCCTTAGCGAAAGGCTTCTTGAAGGGAAAGATGTAACTCTGTGAGATGAATTCACAGAACACAGAGCACTTTCTAAGAAAGCTTCTATCCAGTTTTGACCGGAAGATATTTCCTTTTTCACCATAGCCCTCTATGGGCTTCCAAATATCCCTTTGCCAATTCCACAAGAACAGCCTTAGCGAATGGCTTCTTGAAGGGAAAGATGTAACTCTGTGAGATGAATTAACAGAACACAGAGCACTTTCTCAGAAAGCTTCTTTCCAGTTTTGAACGGAAGATATTTCCTCTTCACCATAGCCCCATATGGGCTTCAAAATATCACTTTGCCAATGCCACAAGAACAGCCTTAGCGAAAGGCTTCTTGAAGGGAAATATGTAACTCTGTGAGATGAATTAACAGAACACAGAGCACTTTCTCAGAAAGCTTCTATCCAGCTTTGTACGGAAGATATTTCTTTTTCACCATAGCCTCTATGGGCTTCCAAATATCCTTTGCCAATTCCACAAGAACAGCCTTAGCGAAAGGCTTGAAGGAAAGATGTAACTCTGTGAGATGAATTAACAGAACACAGAGTAGTTTCTCAGAAAGCTTCTTTCCAATTTTGAACGGACCATACTTCCTTTTTCACCATAGCCCTCTATGGGCTTCCAAATATCCTTTGCCAAATCCACAAGAACAGCCTTAGCGAAAGGCTTTTGAAGGAAAGATGTAACTCTGTGAGATGAATTAACAGAACACAGAGCAGTTTCTCAGAAAGCTTCTTTCCACTTTTGAGCGGAAGATATTTCCTTTTCACCATAGCCCTCTATGGGCTTCCAAATATCCTTTGCCCATTCCACAAGAACAGCCTTAGCGAAAGGCTTCTTGAAGGGAAAGATGTAACTCTGTGAGATGAATTAACAGAATACAGAGCAGTTTCTCAGAAAGCTTCTTTCCAGTTTTGAACGGACCATACTTCCTTTTTCACCATAGCCCTCTATGGGCTTCCAAATATCCCTTTGCCAAATCCACAAGAACAGCCTTAGCGAAAGGCTTTTTGAAGGGAAAGATGTAACTCTGTGAGATGAATTAACAGACCACAGAGCAATTTCTCAGAAAGCTTCTTTCCAGTTTTGAACGGAAGATATTCCCTTTTTCAACATAGCCCTCTATGGGCTTCCAAATATCCCTTGGCCAATTCCAGAATAACAGCCTTAGCGAAAGGCTTCTTGAAGGGAAAGATGTAACCCTGTGAGATGAATTAACAGAACACAGAGCAGTTTCTCAGAAAGTTTCTTTCCAGTATTGAACGGAGATATTTCCTTTTTCACCATAGCCCTCTAAGGGCTTCCAAATATCCCTTTGCCAATTGTACAAGAACAGCCTTAACGAAAGACTTCTGGAAGGGAAAGATGTAACTCTGTGAGATGAATTAACCGAATACAGAGCACTTTCTCAGAAAGCTTCTTTCCACTTTTGAACGGAAGCTATTTCCTTTTTCACCATAGCCCTCTATGGGCTTCCAAATATCACTTTGCCAATTCCACAGGGACAGCCTTAGCGAAAGGCTTTTTGAAGGGAAAGATGTAACTCTGTGAGATGAATTAACAGAACACAGAGCACTTTCTCAGAAAGCTTCTTTCAGTTTTGAACAGAAGATATTTCCTTTTTCACCATAGCCCTCTATGGGCTTCCAAATATCCTTGGCCAATTCCACAAGAACAGCCTTAGCGAAGGCTGTTTAGGGAAAGATGTAACTCTGTGAGATGAATTAACAGAACACTGAGCAGTTTCAGAAAGCTTCTTTCCAGTTTTGAGCGGAAGATATTTCCTTTTCCACCATAGCCCTCTAGGGGCTTCCAATATCCTTGGCCAATTCCACAAGAACAGCCTTAGCGAAAGGCTTCTTGAAGGAAAGATGTAACTCTGTGAGATGAATTAACAGAACACAGAGCACTTTCTCAGAAAGCTTCTGTCCAGTTTTGAGCGGAAGATATTTCCTTTTCACCATAGCCCTCTATGGGCTTCCAATATCCCTTGGCTAATTCCACAAGAACAGCCTTAGCGAAAGGCTTTTGAAGGGAAAGATGTAACTCTGTGAGATGAATTAACAGAACACTGAGCAGTTTCTCAAGCTTCTTTCCAGTTTTGAACGGAAGATATTTCCTTTTCACCATAGCCCTCTATGGGCTTCCAAATATCCTTTCCAATTCCACAAGAACAGCCTTAGCGAAAAGCTTCTTGAAGGAAAGATATAACTCTGTGAGATGAATTAACAGAACACAGAGCACTTTCTCAAGCTTCTTTCCAGTTTTGAATGGAAGATATTTCCTTTTCACCATAGCCCTCTATGGGCTTCCAAATATCCTTTGCCAATTCCACAAGAACAGCCTTAGCGAAAGGCTTCTTGAAGGGAAAGATGTAATTCTGTGAGATGAATTCACAGTACACAGAGCAGTTTCTCAGAAAGATTCTTTCCAGTTTTGAACGGAAGATATTTCCTTTTCACCATAGCCCTTTTATGGGCTTCCAAATATCCTTGCCAATTCCACAAGAACAGCCTTAGCGAAAGGCTTCTTGAAGGAAAGATGTAACTCTGTGAGATGAATTAACAGAACACAGAGCAGTTTCTCAAGCTTCTTTCCAGTTTTGAGCGGACCATGCCTTTTCACCATAGCCCTCTAAGGGCTTCCAAATATCCTTTGCCAAATCCGCAAGAACAGCCTTAGGGAAAGGCTTCTTGAAGGGAAAGATGTAACTCTGTGAGATGAATTAGCAGAACACAGAATAGTTTCTCAGAAAGCTTATTTCCAGTTTTGAACGGAAGATATTTCCTTTTCACCATAGCCTTCTATGGGCTTCCAAATATCCTTGCCAATTCCACAAGAAGAGCCTTAGCGAAAGGCTTCTTGAAGGGAAAGATGTAACTCTGTGAGATGAATTAACAGAACACAGAGCACTTTCTCAGAAAGCTTCTGTCCAGTTTTGAACGGAAGATATTTCCTTTTTCACCATAGCCCTCTATGGGCTTCCAAATCTCCTTGGCTAATTCCACAAGAACAGCCTTAGCGAAGGCTTCTTGAAGGAAAGATGTAACTCTGTGAGATGAATTAACAGAACACTGAGCAGTTTCTCAAGCTTCTTTCCAGTTTTGAACGGAAGATATTTCCTTTTCACCATAGCCTCTATGGGCTTCCAAATATCCTTTGCCAATTCCACAAGAACTGCCTTAGCGAAAGGCTTCTTGAAGGAAAGATGTAACTCTGTGAGATGAATTAACAGAACACAGAGCAGTTTCTCAAGCTTCTTTCCAGTTTTGAGCGGAAGATATTTCCTTTTCACCATAGCCCCTATGGGCTTCCAAATATCCTTTGGCAATTCCACAAGAACAGCCTTAGCGAAAGGCTTCTTGAAGGGAAAGATGTAACTCTGTGAGATGAATTAACAGAACACAGAGCACTTTCTCAGAAAGCTTGTTTCCAGTTTTGAACGGAAGATATTTCCTTTTCACCATAGCCCTCTATGGGCTTCCAAATATCCTTGCCAATTCCACAAGAACAGCCTTAGCGAAAGGCTTCTTGAAGGGAAAGATGTAATTCTGTGATATGAATAAACAGAACACAGCTCAGTTTCTCAGAAAGCTTCTTTCCACTTTTGAACGGAAGATATTTCCTTTTCACCATAGCCCTCTATGGGCTTCCAAATCTCCCTTGGCAATTCCACAAGAACAGCCTTAGCGAAAGGCTTCTTGAAGGAAAGATGTAACTCTGTGAGATGAATTAACAGAACACTGAGCAGTTTCTCAGAAAGCTTCTTTCCAGTTTTGAGCGGAAGATATTTCCTTTTCACCATAGCCCTCTATGGGCTTCCAAATATCCTTGGCAATTCCACAAGAACAGCCTTAGCGAAAGCTTCTTGAAGGAAAGATGTAACTCTGTGAGATGAATTAACAGAACACAGAGCAGTTTCTCAAGCTTCTTTCCAGTTTTGAACGGATGATATTTCCTTTTCACCATAGCCCTCTATGGGCTTCCAAATATCCTTTGCCAAATCCACAAGAACAGCCTTAGCGAAAGGCTTCTTGAAGGAAAGATGTAACTCTGTGAGATGAATTAACAGAACACAGAGCAATTTCTCAGAAAGCTTCTTTCCAGTTTTGAACGGAGATATTCCTTTTTCAACATAGCCCTCTATGGGCTTCCAAATATCCTTGCCAATTCCACAATAACAGCCTTAGCAAAAGGCTTTTGAAGGAAAGATGTAACTCTGTGAGATGAATTAACAGAACACAGAGCAGTTTCTCAGAAAGCTTCTTTCCAGTTTTGAACGGAGATATTTCCTTTTTCACCATAGCCCTCTATGGGCTTCCAAATATCCTTGCCAATTCCACAAGAACAGCCTTAGCGAAAGGCTTCTTGAAGGAAAGATGTAACTCTGTGAGATGAATTAACTGAATACAGAGCACTTTCTCAGAAAGCTTCTTTCCAGTTTTGAACGGAAGATATTTCCTTTTCAACCATAGCCCTCTATGGGCTTCCAAATATCCTTTGCCAATTCCACAGGAACAGCCTTAGCGAAAGGCTTTTTGAAGGGAAAGATGTAATTCTGTGAGATGAATTAACAGAACACAGAGCACTTACTCAGAAAGCTTCTTTCCAGTTTTGAACAGAAGATATTTCCTTTTTCACCATAGCCATCTATGGGCTTCCACATATCCCTTGGCCAATTCCACAAGAACAGCCTTAGCGAAAGGCTGTTTTAGGGAAAGATGTAACTCTGTGAGATGAATTAACCGAACACTGAGCAGTTTCTCAGAAAGCTTCTTTCCAGTTTTGAACAGAAGATATTTCCTTTTCACCATAGCCCTCTATGGGCTTCCAATATCCCTTGGCTAATTCCACAAGAACAGCCTTAGCGAAAGGCTTCTTGAAGGAAAGATGTAACTCTGTGAGATGAATTAACAGAACACAGAGCACTTTCTCAGAAAGCTTCTTTCCAGTTTTGAACGGAAGATAATTCCTTTTTCACCATATCCCCCTATGGGCTTCAAAATATCACTTTGCCAATGCCACAAGAACAGCCTTAGCGAAAGGCTTCTTGAAGGGAAAGATGTAACTCTGTGAGATGAATTAACAGAACACAGAGCACTTTCTCAGAAAGCTTCTTTCCAGTTTTGAGCGGAAGATATTTCCTTTTCACCATAGCCCTCTATGGGCTTCCAAATCTCCTTGGCAATTCCACAAGAACAGCCTTAGCGAAAGGCTTCTTGAAGGGAAAGATGTAACTCTGTGAGATGAATTAACAGAACACTGAGCAGTTTCTCAGAAAGCTTCTTTCCAGTTTTGAACGGATGATATTTCCTTTTCACCATAGCCCTCTATGGGCTTCCAAATATCCTTGCCAATTCCACAAGAACTGCCTTAGCGAAAGGCTTCTTGAAGGAAAGATGTAACTCTGTGAGATGAATTAACGGAACACAGAGCAGTTTCTCAAGCTTCTTTCCAGTTTTGAGCGGAAGATATTTCCTTTTCACCATAGCCCTCTATGGGCTTCCAAATCTCCTTTGGCAATTCCACAAGAACAGCCTTAGCGAAGGCTTCTTGAAGGGAAAGATGTAACTCTGTGAGATGAATTAACAGAACACAGAGCACTTTCTCAAGCTTGTTTCCAGTTTTGAGCGGAAGATATTTCCTTTTTCACCATAGCCCTCTATGGGCTTCCAAATATCCTTTGCCAATTCACAAGAACAGCCTTAGCGAAAGGCTTCTTGAAGGAAAGATGTAATTCTGTGATATGAATAAACAGAACACAGCTCAGTTTCTCAGAAAGCTTCTTTCCACTTTTGAGCGGAAGATATTTCCTTTTTCACCATAGCCCTCTATGGGCTTCCAAATCTCCTTGGCTAATTCCACAAGAACAGCCTTAGCGAAGGCTTCTTGAAGGAAAGATGTAACTCTGTGAGATGAATTAACAGAACACTGAGCAGTTTCTCAGAAAGCTTCTTTCCAGTTTTGAAGCGGAAGATATTTCCTTTTTCACCATAGCCCTCTATGGGCTTCCAAATATCCCTTGGCAATTCCACAAGAACAGCCTTAGCGAAAGGCTTCTTGAAGGGAAAGATGTAACTCTGTGAGATGAATTAACAGAATACAGAGCAGTTTCTCAGAAAGCTTCTTTCCACTTTTGAGCGGAAGATATTTCCTTTTCACCATAGAACTCTATGGGCTTCCAAATATCCTTGCCAATTCCACAAGAACAGCCTTAGCGAAAGCTTCTTGAAGGGAAAGATGTAACTCTGTGAGATGAATTAACAGAACACAGAGCAGTTTCTCAAGCTTCTTTCCAGTTTTGAGCGGAGATATTTCCTTTTCACCATAGCCCTCTATGGGCTTCCAAATATCCTTTGCCAAATCCACAAGAACAGCCTTAGCGAAAGGCTTTTGAAGGAAAGATGTAACTCTGTGAGATGAATTAACAGAACACAGAGCAATTTCTCAGAAAGCTTCTTTCCAGTTTTGAACGGGAGATATTCCCTTTTTCAACATAGCCCTCTATGGGCTTCCAAATATCCCTTGGCCAATTCCACAATAACAGCCTTACCAAAAGGCTTCTTGAAGGGAAAGATGTAACTCTGTGAGATGAATTAACAGAACACAGAGCAGTTTCTCAGAAAGCTTCTTTCCAGTATTGAACGGAGATATTTCCTTTTTCACCATAGCCCTCTAAGGGCTTCGAAATATCCTTTTGCCAATTGTACAAGAACAGCCTTAGCGAAAGACTTCTTGAAGGGAAAGATGTAACTCTGTGAGATGAATTAACCGAATACAGAGCACTTTCTCAGAAAGCTTCTTTCCACTTTTGAACGGAAGATATTTCCTTTTCAACCATAGCCCTCTATGGGCTTCCAAATATCACTTTGCCAATTCCACAGGAACAGCCTTAGCGAAAGGCTGTTTTAGGGAAAGATGTAACTCTGTGAGATGAATTAACAGAACACTGAGCAGTTTCTCAGAAAGCTTCTTTCCAGTTTTGAACAGAAGATATTTCCTTTTCCACCATAGCCCTCTGGGGGCTTCCAATATCCCTTGGCCAATTCCACAAGAACAGCCTTAGCGAAAGGCTTCTTGAAGGGAAAGATGTAACTCTGTGAGATGAATTAACAGAACACAGAGCAGTTTCTCAGAAAGCTTCTTTCCAGTTTTGAACGGAAGATAATTCCTTTTTCACCATATCCCCCTAAGGGCTTCAAAATATCACTTTGCCAATGCCACAAGAACAGCCTTAGCGAAAGGCTTCTTGAAGGGAAAGATGTAACTCTGTGAGATGAATTAACAGAACACAGAGCACTTTCTCAGAAAGCTTCTTTCCAGTTTTGAACGGAAGATATTTCCTTTTTTACCATAACCCTCTATGGGCTTCCAAATATCCCTTTGCCTATTCCACCAGAAGAGCTTTACAGAAAGGCTTTTTGAAGGGAAAGATGTAACTCTGTGAGATGAATTAACAGAACACAGAGTAGTTTCTCAGAAAGCTTCTTTCCAGTTTTGAACGGAAGATATTTCCTTATTCAACATAGCCCTCTATGGGCTTCCAAATATCCCTTTGCCAATTCCACAAGAACAGCCTTAGCGAAAGGCTTCTTGAAGGGAAAGATGTAACTCTGTGAGGTGAATTAACAGAACACAGAGCAGTTTCTCAGAAAGCTTCTTTCCAGTTTTGAACGTTTCATACTTCCTTTTTCACCATAGCCCTCTATGGGTTTCCAAATATCCCTTTGCCAAATCCACAAGAACAGCCTTAGCGAAAGGCTTCTTGAAGGGAAAGATGTAACACTGTGAGATGAATTAACCGAACACAGAGCACTTTCTCTGAAAGCTTCTTTCCACTTTTGAACGGAAGATATTTCCTTTTCACCTTAGCCCTCTATGGGCTTCCAAATATCACTTTGCCAATTCCACAAGAACAGCCTTAGCGAAGGCTTCTTGAAGGAAAGATGTAACTCTGTGAGATGAATTAACAGAACACAGAGCAGTTTCTCAGAAAGCTTCTTTCCAGTTTTGAACGGAAGATATTTCCTTTTCAACCATAGCCTCTATGGGCCTCTAAATATCCCTTGGCCAATTCCACAAGAACATCCTTAGCGAAAGGCTTCTTGAAGGAAAGATGTAACTCTGTGAGATGAATTAACAGAACACTGAGCAGTTTCTCAGAAAGCTTCTTTCCAGTTTTGAACGGAAGATATTTCCTTTTTCACCATAGCCCTCTATGGGCTTCCAAATATCCTTTGCCAATTCCACAAGAACAGCCTTAGCGAAGGCTTCTTGAAGGAAAGATGTAACTCTGTGAGATGAATTAACAGAACACAGAGCAGTTTCTCAGAAAGCTTCTTTCCAGTTTTGAACGGAAGATATTTCCTTTTCAACCATAGCCTCTATGGGCTTCCAAATATCCCTTGGCCAATTCCACAAGAACATCCTTAGCGAAAGGCTTCATGAAGGAAAGATGTAACTCTGTGAGATGAATTAACAGAACACTGAGCAGTTTCTCAGAAAGCTTCTTTCCAGTTTTGAACGGAAGATATTTCCTTTTTCACCATAGCCCTCTATGGGCTTCCAAATATCCTTTGCCAATTCCACAAGAACAGCCTAAGCGAAGCCTTCTTGAAGGAAAGATGTAACTCTGTGAGATGAATTAACAGAACACTGAGCAGTTTCTCAGAAAGCTTCTTTCCAGTTTTGAACGGAAGATATTTCCTTTTCACCCGTAGCCCTGTATGGGCTTCCAAATATCCTTTGCCAATTCCACAAGAAGAACCTTAGCGAAAGGCTTCTTGAAGGGAAAGATGTAACTCTGTGAGATGAATTAACATAACACAGAGCGGTTTCTCAAGCTTCTTTCTAGTTTTGAACGGAAGATATCTCCTTTTTCACCATAGCCCTCTATGGGCTTCCAAATATCCTTTGCCAATTCCACAAGAACAGTCTTAGCGAAGGCTTCTTGAAGGGAAAGATGTAACTCTGTGAGATGAATTAACAGAACACAGAGCAGTTTCTCAGAAAGCTTCTTTCCACTTTTGAACGGAAGATATTTCCTTTTTCACCATAGCTGTATGGGCTTCAAATGTCCATTTGCCAATTCACAAGAACAGCCTTGAAGCGAAAAGGCTTCTTGAAGGAAAGATGTAACTCTGTGAGATGAATTAACAGAACACAGAGCAGTTTCTCAAGCTTCTTTCCAGTTTTGACCGAAGATATTTCCTTTTCACCATAGCCCTCTATGGGCTTCCAAATATCCCTTAGCCAAGTCCACAGGAACAGCCTTAGCGAAAGGCTTCTTGAAGGGAAAGATGTAACTCTGTGAGATGAATTAACAGAACACAGAGCAGTTTCTCAGAAAGCTTCTTTCCAGTTTTGAACGGAAGATATTTCCTTTTTCACCATAGCCCTCTATGGGCTTCCAAATATCACTTTGCCAATTCCACAAGAACAGCATTAGCGAAAACCTTCTTGAAGGGAAAGATGTAACTCTGTGAGATGAATTAACAGAACGCAGAGCAGTTTCTCAAAAAGCTTCTTTCCAGTTTTGAACGGAAGATATTTCCTTTTTCACCATAGCCATCTATGGGCTTCCAAATATCACTTTGCCAATTCCACAAGAACAGCCTTAGCGTAAGGCTTCTTGAAGGGAAAGATGTAACTCTGTGAGATGAATTAACAGAACACAGAGCTGTTTCTCAGAAAGCTTCTTTCCAGTTATGAACGGAAGATATTTCCTTTTTCACCATAGACCCCTAAGGGCTTCCAAATATCCCAATTCCACAAGAACATCCTTAGTGAAAGGCTTCTTGAAGGGAAAGATGTAACTCTGTGAGATGAATTAGCAGAACACAGAGCACTTTCTAAGACAGCTTCTTTCCTGTTATGAACGGAAGATATTTCCTTTTTCACCATAGCCCTCTATGGGCTTCCAAATATCACTTTGCCAATTGCACAAGAACAGCCTTAGCGAAAGGCTTCTTGAAGGGAAAGATGTAACTCTGTGAGATGAATTCACAGAACACAGAGCAGTTTCTCAGAAAGCTTCTTTCCAGTTTTGAACGGAAGATGTTTCCTTTTTCACCATAGCCCTCTATGGGCTTCCAAATATCCCTTTGCCAATTCCACAAGAAGAGCCTTAGCGAAAGGCTTCTTGAAGGGAAAGATGTAACTCTGTGAGATGAATTAAGAGAACACAGAGCAGTTACTCAGAAAGCTTCTTTCCAGTTTTGAACGGAAGATATTTCCTTTTTCACCATAGGCCTCTATGGGCTTCCAAATATCGCTTTGCCAATTCCACAAGAACAGCCTTAGCGAATGGCTTCTTGAAGGGAAAGATGTAACTCTGTGAGACGAATTCACAGAACACAGAGCAGTTTCTTAGAAAGCTTCTTTGCAGTTTTTAATGGAAGATATTTCCTTCTTCACCATAGCCCTCTATGGGCTTCCAAATATCCCTTTGCCAATTCCACAAGACAGCCTTAGCGAAAGGCTTCTTGAAGGGTAAGACTCTGTGAGATGAATTAAGAGAACACAGAGCAGTTTCTCAGAAAGCTTCTTTCCAGTTTTGAACGGACCATATCTCCTTTTTCACCACAGCCCTCTAAGGGCTTCCAAATATCCCTTTGCCCATTCCACAAGAACAGCCTTAGCGAAGGCTGTGAAGGAAAGATGTAACTCTGTGAGATGAATTCACAGAACACAGAGCAGTTTCTCAGAAAGCTTCTTTCCAGTTTTGAACGGAAGATATTTCCTTTTTCACCATAGCCCTCCATGGGCTTCCAAATATCCCTTTGCCAATTCCACAAGAACAGCCTTAGCGAATGGCTTCTTGAAGGGAAAGATGTAACTCTGTGAGCAGAATTCATAGAACACAGAGCAGTTTCTCAGAAAGCTTCTTTCCAGTTTTTAATGGAAGATATTTCCTTCTTCACCATAGCCCTCTATGGGCTTCCAAATATCCCTTTGCCAATTCCACAAGACAGCCTTAGCGAAAGGCTTCTTGAAGGGAAAGATGTAACTCTGTGAGATGAATTAACAGAACACAGAGCAGTTTCTCAGAAAGCTTCTTTCCAGTTTTGAACGGAAGATATTTCCTTTTTCAACATAGTCCCCTATGGGTTTCCAAATATCACTTTGCCAATTCCACAATAACAGAATTAGCGAAAAGCTTCTTGAAGGGAAAGATGTAACACTGTGAGATGAATTAACGGAACAAAGAGCAGTTTCTCAGAAAGCTTCTTTCCAGTTTTGAACGGAAGATAATTCCTTTTTCACCATAGCCCCCTATGGGCTTCCAAATATCCCTTTGGCAATTCCACAAGAACAGCCTTAGCGAAAGGCTTCTTGAAGGGAAAGATGTAACTCTGTGAGATGAATTAACAGAACACAGAGCACTTTCTCAAGCTTGTTTCCAGTTTTGAGCGGAAGGTATTTCCTTTTCACCGTAGCCCTCTATGGGCTTCCAAATACCCTTGGCCAATTCCACAAGAACAGCCTTAGCGAAAGGCTTGAAGGGAAAGATGTAATTCTGTGATATGAATAAACAGAACACAGCTCAGTTTCTCAAAGCTTCTTTCCACTTTTGAAGCGGAAGATATTTCCTTTTCACCATAGCCCTCTATGGGCTTCCAAATCTCCTTGGCTAATTCCACAAGAACAGCCTTAGCGAAGGCTTCTTGAAGGGAAGATGTAACTCTGTGAGATGAATTAACAGAACACTGAGCAGTTTCTCAGAAAGCTTCTTTCCAGTTTTGAGCGGAAGATATTTCCTTTTTGACCATAGCCCTCTATGGGCTTCCAAATATCCTTGGCAATTCCAAGAACAGCCTTAGCGAAAGGCTTCTTGAAGGAAAGATGTAACTCTGTGAGATGAATTAACAGAATACAGAGCAGTTTCTCAGAAAGCTTCTTTCCACTTTTGAGCGGAAGATATTTCCTTTTCACCGTAGCCCTCTATGGGCTTCCAAATACCCCTTGGCCAATTCCACAAGAACAGCCTTAGCGAAAGGCTTCTTGAAGGGAAAGATGTAATTCTGTGATATGAATAAACAGAACACAGCTCAGTTTCTCAGAAAGCTTCTTTCCACTTTTGAACGGAAGATATTTCCTTTTCACCATAGCCCTCTATGGGCTTCCAAATCTCCCTTGGCTAATTCCACAAGAACAGCCTTAGCGAAAGGCTTCTTGAAGGGAAAGATGTAACTCTGTGAGATGAATTAACAGAACACTGAGCAGTTTCTCAGAAAGCTTCTTTCCAGTTTTGAAGCGGAAGATATTTCCTTTTGACCATAGCCCTCTATGGGCTTCCAAATATCCCTTGGCAATTCCACAAGAACAGCCTTAGCGAAGGCTTCTTGAAGGAAAGATGTAACTCTGTGAGATGAATTAACAGAATACAGAGCAGTTTCTCAGAAAGCTTCTTTCCACTTTTGAGCGGAAGATATTTCCTTTTCACCATAGAACTCTATGGGCTTCCAAATATCCTTTGCCAATTCCACAAGAACAGCCTTAGCGAAGGCTTGAAGGAAAGATGTAACTCTGTGAGATGAATTAACAGAACACAGAGCAGTTTCTCAGAAAGCTTCTTTCCAGTTTTGAGCGGACAATGCTTCCTTTTTCACCATAGCCCTCTATGGGCTTCCAAATATCCCTTTGCCAAATCCACAAGAACAGCCTTAGCGAAGGCTTTTGAAGGAACGATGTAACTCTGTGAGATGAATTAACAGAACACAGAGCAATTTCTCAAGCTTCTTTCCAGTTTTGAAAGGAGATATTCCTTTTTCAACATAGCCCTCTATGGGCTTCCAAATATCCTTTGCCAATTCCACAAGAACAGCCTTAGCGAAAGGCTTCTTGAAGGGAAAGATGTAACTCTGTGAGATGAATTAACAGAACACAGAGCAGTTTCTCAGAAAGCTTCTTTCCAGTTTTGAACGGACCATACTTCCTTTTTCACCATAGCCCTCTATGGGCTTCCAAATATCCCTTTGCCAAATCCACAAGAAGAGCCTTAGCGAAAGGCTTTTGAAGGAAAGATGTAACTCTGTGAGATGAATTAACAGAACACAGAGCAATTTCTCAAGCTTCTTTCCAGTTTTGAAAGGGAGATATTCCCTTTTTCAACATAGCCCTCTATGGGCTTCCAAATATCCCTTGGCCAATTCCACAATAACAGCCTTAGCAAAAAGGCTTTTGAAGGAAAGATGTAACTCTGTGAGATGAATTAACAGAACACAGAGCAGAAAGCTTCTTTCCAGTATTGAACGGAGATATTCCTTTTTCACCATAGCCTCTAAGGGCTTCAAATATCCTTTGCCAATTGTACAAGAACAGCCTTAGCGAAGACTTCTTGAAGGAAAGATGTAACTCTGTGAGATGAATTAACGAATACAGAGCACTTTCTCAAGCTTCTTTCCAC
>JAKFHT010000936.1:0-43058 GCA_023783455.1 Erythrocebus patas | reverse complement strand
TCTTGATTGAGCAGTTTGAAATCACTGTTTCTGTGAACCTGAGAAAGGACATTTGGGAACGCTCTTAAGAATATGCTGAAAAGAAATATCCTCAGATAAAACCAGAAGGAAACTTTCTGTGAAACTGCTCTAGGTCATGAAGTCCACTCACAGTTAAGCTTCTGTTTTCATTGAGCAGTATTCTAACACTGTTTTAGGTTAGTCAGCTAAGGGATACTGGGAGCGCTTTGAGGCTTATGGTGAAAAGGAAATATCTTCAGATAGAACTGGAGAGAAGATTTGAGGAGCTGCTTTGTGACGTGTGCATTCCACTCACAGAGTTATACTTTCTTCTCAGAGGATTGAATCTTTGGAGAAAAGCTACCAAGGGACATTTGGGAGTATATGGATGGCTATGGTGAAAAGGAAATATCCTCAGACAAAACTGGAAAGAAGCTTTCTGAAACTGCTTTGTGATAGATATGTCTATTCATCTCATAGAGTTAAATCATTCTTTGATTGAGCAGTTTGAAATCACTGTTTCTGTGGAACTGAGAAAGGACATTTGGGAGCACATTCAGGCCTGTGGTGAAAAGGAAATATCTTCAGATAAAACTGGAGAGAAGCTTTCTGAGAACTGCTTTGTGATGTGTGCATTCCACTCAGGAGTTATACCTCTTTTCTCATAAGGCAGTGTTTGAACACTGTTCCTGTAAAACTGAAAAGTGATATTTTGCAGCATTGAAGACTATGGTGAAAAGTGAAATATCCTGAAATAAAACCCAGAAAGAAGCTTTCAAGAAACTGCTCTCTGTGTGTGCATTCATTTCAGAGTTAAAGCTTACACTACATTGCCCAGTTTGGAAACTCTGTCTTTGAGGAATCTGTGAAGGATATTAAGTGGCACCCAGAGGCTTGTGGTGAGAAAGGAAATCTTCATGAAAACTGGAGAGAAGCTTTGAGCAACTGCTTTGTGATGTGTGTATTCATCTCAGAGTTAAATCATTCTTTGGATTGAGCAGTTTGAAATCACTGTTTCTGTGGAACCTGAGAAAGGACATTTGGGAACGCTCTTAAGAATATGCTGAAAAGAAATATCCTCAGATAAAACCAGAAGGAAACTTTCTGTGAAACTGCTCTAGGTCACGTGAATTCCACTCACAGTTAAGCTTCTGTTTTCATTGAGCAGTATTCTAACACTGTTTTGTTAGTCAGCTAAGGATACTGGAGCTTTGAGGCTTATGGTGAAAAGGAAATATCTTCAGATAAAAACTGGAGAGAAGATTTGAGGAGCTGCTTTGTGACGTGTGCATTCCACTCACAGAGTTATACTTTCTTCTCAGAGGATTGGGGAATCCTTTGGAGAAAAGCTACCAAGGGACATTTGGGAGTATATGGATGGCTATGGTGAAAAGGAAATATCCTCAGACAAAACTGGAAAGAAGCTTTCTGTGAAACTGCTTTGTGATATGTCTATTCATCTCACATAGATAAAACTTTCTATTACACAGTTTTGAAACTGTCATGGAGGATCAAAGGGACATTCGGGAGCACATTCAGGCCTGTGAAAAGGAAATATCTTCAGATAAAACTGGAGAGAAGCTTTCTGAGAAACTGCTTTGTGATGTGTCATTCCACTCAGGAGTTATACCTCTTTTCTCATAAGGCAGTGTTTGAACACTGTTCCTGTAAAACTGAAAAGTGATATTTTGAGCATTGAAGACTATGGTGAAAAGTGAAATATCCTCAAAATAAAACCCAGAAAGAAGTTTCAAGAAACTGCTCTCTGACGTGTGCATTCATTTCAGAGTTAAAGCTTACATTGCCCAGTTTGGAAACTCTGTCTTTGAGGAATCTGAAGGATATTAGTGCAGAGGCTTGTGGTGAGAAAGGAAATATCTTCATGAAAACTGGAGAGAAGCTTTCTGAGCAACTGCTTTGTGATGTGTATTCATCTCATAGTTAAATCATTCTTTGGATTGAGCAGTTTGAAATCACTGTTTCTGTGGAACTGAGAAAGGACATTTGGGAACACTCTTAAGAATATGCTGAAAAGAAATACCTCAGATAAAACCAGAAGGAAACTTTCTGTGAAACTGCTCTAGGTCACGTGAATTCCACTCACACAGTTAAGCTTCTGTTTTCATTGAGCAGTATTCTAACACTGTTTTAGGTTAGTCAGCTAAGGGATATTGGAGCACTTTGAGGCTTATGGTGAAAAGGAAATATCTTCAGATAGATACTGGAGAGAAGATTTGAGGAGCTGCTTTGTGATGTGCATTCCACTCACAGAGTTATACTTTTCTCTCATAGAGGATTGGGGAATCCTTTGGAGAAAAGCTACCAGGGACATTTGGGAGAATATGGATGGCTATGGTGAAAAGGAAATATCCTCAGACAAAACTGGAAAGAAGCTTTCTGAAACTGCTTTGTGATAGATGTCTATTCATCTCACATAGATAAAACTTTCTATTACACAGTTTTGAAACTGTGTCATGGATGGATTCAAAGGACATTGGGAGCACATTCAGGCCTGTGAAAAGGAAATATCTTCAGATAAAACTGGAGAGAAGCTTTCTGAGAAACTGCTTTGTGATGTGTCATTCCACTCAGAGTTATACTTTTCTCATAAGGCAGTGTTTGAACACTGTTCCTGTAAAACTGAAAAGTGATATTTTGCAGCACATTGAAGACTATGAAAAGTGAAATATCCTGAAATAAAACCCAGAAAGAAGTTTCCAAGAAACTGCTCTGATGTGCATTCATTTCAGAGAGTTAAAGCTTACACTACATTGCCCAGTTTGGAAACTCTGTCTTGAGGAATCTGAAGGGATATGGAGCACTTTGAGGCTTATGGTGAAAAGGAAATCTTCAGATGAAAACTGGAGAGAAGCTGAGCAACTGCTTTGTGATGTGTATTCATCTCATAGAGTTAAATCATTCTTTGGATTGAGCAGTTTGAAATCACTGTTTCTGTGGAACTGAGAAGGACATTTGGGAATGCTCTAAGAATATGCTGAAAAGAAATATCCTCAGATAAAACCAGAAGGAAACTTTCTGTGAAACTGCTCTGGTCATGTGAATTCCACTCACAGTTAAGCTTCTTTTCATTGAGCAGTTCTAACACTGTTTTAGGTTAGTCAGCTAAGGGATACAGGGAGCACTTTGAGGCTTATGGTGAAAAGGAAATATCTTCAGATAGAACTGGAGAGAAGATTTCGAGGAGCTGCTTTGTGATGTGCATTCCACTCACAGAGTTATACTTCTTCTCATAGAGGATTGAATCCTTTGGAGAAAAAGCTACCAGGGACATTGGGAGCACATTCAGGCTATGGTGAAAAGGAAATATCCTCAGATAAAACTGGAAAGAAGCTTTCTGTGAAACTGTTTTGTGATAGATATGTATTCATCTCATAGAGTTAAATCATTCTTTGATTGAGCAGTTTGAAATCACTGTTTCTGTGGAACTGAGAAGGACATTTGGGAGCACATTCAGGCCTGTGAAAAGGAAATATCTTCAGAAAACTGGAGAGAAGCTTTCTGAGAAACTGCTTTGTGATGTGTGCATTCCACTCAGAGTTATACCTTTTTCTCATAAGGCAGTTTGAACACTGTTCCTGTAAAACTGAAAAGTGATATTTTGCAGCACATTGAAGACTATGGTGAAAAGTGAAATATCCTGAAATAAAACCCAGAAAGAAGTTTCCAAGAAACTGCTCTCTGACGTGTGCATTCATTTCAGAGAGTTAAAGCTTACATTGCCCAGTTTGGAAACTCTGTCTTTGAGGAATCTGTGAAGGATATTAAGTGGCGCCCAGAGGCTTGTGGTGAGAAAGGAAATCTTCAGATGAAAACTGGAGAGAAGCTTTCGAGCAACTGCTTTGTGATGTGTATTCATCTCAGAGTTAAATCATTCTTTGATTGAGCAGTTTGAAATCACTGTTTCTGTGGAACCTGAGAAAGGACATTTGGGAATGCTCTTAAGAATATGCTGAAAAGAAATATCCTCAGATAAAACCAGAAGGAAACTTTCTGAAACTGCTCTAGGTCACGTGAATTCCACTCACAGTTAAGCTTCTGTTTTCATTGAGCAGTATTCTAACACTGTTTTAGGTTAGTCAGCTAAGGGATATTGGGAGCTTTGAGGCTTATGGTGAAAAGGAAATATCTTCAGAAAACTGGAGAGAAGATTTCAAGGAGCTGCTTTGTGATGTGTATTCCACTCACAGAGTTATACTTTTCTCATAGAGGATTGAATCTTTGGAGAAAAGCTACCAGGGACATTTGGGAGTATATGGATGGCTATGGTGAAAAGGAAATATCCTCAGACAAAACTGGAAAGAAGCTTTCTGTGAAACTGCTTTGTGATGTGCATTCCACTCAGAGTTATACTTTTCTCATAAGGCAGTGTTTGAACACTGTTCCTGTAAAACTGAAAAGTGATATTTTGCAGCATTGAAGACTATGGTGAAAAGTGAAATATCCTGAAATAAAACCCAGAAAGAAGCTTCCAAGAAACTGCTCTGATGTGCATTCATTTCAGAGAGTTAAAGCTTACATTGCCCAGTTTGGAAACTCTGTCTTTGAGGAATCTGAAGGATATTAAGTGGCGCCTGGAGGCTTGTGGTGAGAAAGGAAATCTTCAGATGAAAACTGGAGAGAAGCTTTCAGAAACTGCTTTGTGATGTGTGTATTCATCTCATAGAGTTAAATCATTCTTTGATTGAGCAGTTTGAAATCACTGTTTCTGTGGAACTGAGAAAGGACATTTGGGAATGCTCTTAAGAATATGCTGAAAAGAAATATCAGATAAAACCAGAAGGAAGCTTTCTGTGAAACTGCTCTAGGTCACGTGAATTCCACTCACAGTTAAGCTTCTTTTCATTGAGCAGTATTCTAACACTGTTTTAGGTTAGTCAGCTAAGGGATATTGGGAGCTTTGAGGCTTATGGTGAAAAGGAAATATCTTCAGATAGATACTGGAGAGAAGATTTCGAGGAGCTGCTTTGTGATGTGTGCATTCCACTCAGAGTTATACTTTTCTTCTCATAGAGGATTGAATCTTTGGAGAAAAGCTACCAGGGACATTTGGGAGTATATGGATGGCTATGGTGAAAAGGAAATATCCTCAGACAAAACTGGAAAGAAGCTTTCTGTGAAACTGTTTTGTGATAGATATGTCTATTCATCTCACATAGATAAAACTTTCTTTCATTGAGCAGTTTGAAATCACTGTTTCTGTGGAACTGAGAAAGGACATTTGGGAGCACATTCAGGCCTGTGAAAAGGAAATATCTTCAGATAAAACTGAGAGAAGCTTTCTGAGAAACTGCTTTGTGATGTGTGCATTCCACTCAGAGTTATACCTCTTTTCTCATAAGGCAGTGTTTGAACACTGTTCTGTAAAACTGAAAAGTGATATTTTGCAGCGCATTGAAGACTATGGAAAAGTGAAATATCCTGAAATAAAACCCAGAAAGAAGCTTTCTGAGAAACTGCTTTGTGATGTGTGTATTCATCTCATAGAGTTAAATCATTCTTTGATTGAGCAGTTTGAAATCACTGTTTCTGTGGAACCTGAGAAGGACATTTGGGAGCACATTCAGGCCTGTGGTGAGAAAGGAAATATCTTCAGATGAAAACTGGAGAGAAGCTTGAGCAACTGCTTTGTGATGTGTATTCATCTCATAGAGTTAAATCATTCTTTGGATTGAGCAGTTTGAAATCACTGTTTCTGTGGAACTGAGAAAGGACATTTGGGAGCTCTTAAGAATATGCTGAAAAGAAATATCCTCAGATAAAACCAGAAAGAAGCTTTCTGTGAAACTGCTTTGTGATGTGCATTCCACTCACAGTTAAGCTTCTGTTTTCATTGAGCAGTATTCTAACACTGTTTTGTTAGTGAATGGGAGCGCTTTGAGGCTTATGGTGAAAAGGAAATATCTTCAGAAAAACTGGAAAGAAGCTTTCTGAGAACTGCTTTGTGATGTGCATTCACTCACAGTTAAGCTTCTTTTCATTGAGCAGTTTGAAATCACTGTTTCTGTGGAACCTGAGAAGGACATTTGGGAGTATATGGATGGCTATGGTGAAAAGGAAATATCCTCAGAAAAACTGGAAAGAAGCTTTCTGTGAAACTGCTTTGTGATAGATATGTCTATTCATCTCATAGAGTTAAATCATTCTTTGGATTGAGCAGTTTGAAATCACTGTTTCTGTGGAACTGAGAAAGGACATTTGGGAGCACATTCAGGCCTGTGGTGAAAAGGAAATATCTTCAGATAAAACTGGAGAAGCTTTCAGAAACTGCTTTGTGATGTGTATTCCACTCAGAGTTATACTTTTCTCATAAGGCAGTGTTTGAACACTGTTCTGTAAAACTGAAAAGTGATATTTGCAGCACATTGAAGACTATGAAAAGTGAAATATCCTGAAATAAAACCAGAAAGAAGCTTTCTGAAACTGCTTTGTGATGTGTATTCATCTCAGAGTTAAATCATTCTTTGATTGAGCAGTTTGAAATCACTGTTTCTGTGGAACCTGAGAAAGGACATTTGGGAGCTTTGAGGCTTATGGTGAAAAGGAAATATCTTCAGATAAAACTGAGAGAAGCTTGAGAACTGCTTTGTGATGTGTGTATTCATCTCATAGAGTTAAATCATTCTTGGATTGAGCAGTTTGAAATCACTGTTTCTGTGGAACTGAGAAAGGACATTTGGGAGCTCTTAAGAATATGCTGAAAAGAAATATCCTCAGACAAAACTGAAAGAAGCTTTCAGAAACTGCTTTGTGATGTGCATTCCACTCACAGTTAAGCTTCTTTTCATTGAGCAGTTTGAAATCACTGTTTCTGTGGAACCTGAGAAAGGACATTTGGGAGCACATTCAGGCCTGTGGTGAAAAGGAAATCTTCGATGAAAACTGGAGAGAAGCTTTCTGAGCAACTGCTTTGTGATGTGTGTATTCATCTCATAGAGTTAAATCATTCTTTGGATTGAGCAGTTTGAAATCACTGTTTCTGTGGAACCTGAGAAAGGACATTTGGGAGCTCTTAAGAATATGCTGAAAAGAAATACCTCAGATAAAACCAGAAAGAAGCTTTCTGAAACTGCTTTGTGATGTGCATTCCACTCACAGTTAAGCTTCTTTTCATTGAGCAGTTTGAAATCACTGTTTCTGTGGAACTGAGAAAGGACATTTGGGAGCTTTGAGGCTTATGGTGAAAAGGAAATATCTTCAGATAGAACTGGAGAGAAGCTTTCTGAGAACTGCTTTGTGATGTGCATTCCACTCACAGAGTTATACTTTTCTTCTCATAGAGGATTGGGAATCCTTTGGAGAAAAGCTACCAGGGACATTTGGGAGTATATGGATGGCTATGGTGAAAAGGAAATATCCTCAGACAAAACTGGAAAGAAGCTTTCTGTGAAACTGCTTTGTGATAGATATGTCATTCATCTCACATAGATAAAACTTTCTTTTCATTGAGCAGTTTGAAATCACTGTTTCTGTGGAACTGAGAAAGGACATTTGGGAGCACATTCAGGCCTGTGGTGAAAAGGAAATATCTTCAGATAAAACTGGAGAGAAGCTTTCTGAGAACTGCTTTGTGATGTGTGCATTCCACTCAGAGTTATACCTTTTTCTCATAAGGCAGTGTTTGAACACTGTTCCTGTAAAACTGAAAAGTGATATTTTGCAGCATTGAAGACTATGGAAAAGTGAAATATCCTGAAATAAAACCAGAAAGAAGCTTCAAGAAACTGCTTTGTGATGTGTATTCATCTCATAGAGTTAAATCATTCTTGATTGAGCAGTTTGAAATCACTGTTTCTGTGGAACCTGAGAAAGGACATTTGGGAGTATATGGATGGCTATGGTGAAAAGGAAATATCTTCAGATGAAAACTGGAGAGAAGCTTTCTGAGCAACTGCTTTGTGATGTGTGTATTCATCTCAGAGTTAAATCATTCTTTGATTGAGCAGTTTGAAATCACTGTTTCTGTGGAACTGAGAAAGGACATTTGGGAACGCTCTTAAGAATATGCTGAAAAGAAATATCCTCAGATAAAACCAGAAGGAAACTTTCTGTGAAACTGCTCTAGGTCACGTGAATTCCACTCACAGTTAAGCTTCTGTTTTCATTGAGCAGTATTCTAACACTGTTTTAGGTTAGTCAGCTAAGGGATACTGGAGTGCTTTGAGGCTTATGGTGAAAAGGAAATATCTTCAGATAGATACTGGAGAGAAGATTTCTGAGGAGCTGCTTTGTGATGTGTATTCATCTCATAGAGTTAAATCATTCTTTGATTGAGCAGTTTGAAATCACTGTTTCTGTGGAACTGAGAAAGGACATTTGGGAGCACATTCAGGCCTGTGGTGAAAAGGAAATATCCTCAGACAAAACTGGAAAGAAGCTTTCTGTGAAACTGTTTTGTGATAGATATGTCTATTCATCTCATAGAGTTAAATCATTCTTTGATTGAGCAGTTTGAAATCACTGTTTCTGTGGAACTGAGAAAGGACATTTGGGAGCACATTCAGGCCTGTGGTGAAAAGGAAATATCTTCAGATAAAACTGAGAGAAGCTTTCTGAGAAACTGCTTTGTGATGTGCATTCCACTCAGAGTTATACCTTTTTCTCATAAGGCAGTGTTTGAACACTGTTCCTGTAAAACTGAAAAGTGATATTTTGCAGCACATTGAAGACTATGGCAAAAGTGAAGTATTTTGAAATAAAACCCAGAAAGAAGCGGTACAAGAAACTAATCTCTCACGTGTGCATTCATTTCAGAGAGTTAAAGCTTACACTACATTGCCCAGTTTGGAAACTCTATCTTTGAGGAGTCTGTGAAGCAATATTAAGTGGCATGTGGAGGCTTGTGATATGAAGGAAACGTCTTCCGATGAAAACTGGAGAGAATATTTCGGAGCAACTGTTTGTCATGCATGTATACATCTCATACAAATAAATCATACTTTGTATTGAGCAGTTGAAATCACACTTTCTGTGGAAGCTGAGAAAGGACATTTGGGAACGCTTTTAAGAATATACTGAAAAAGAAATACACTCTGATAATCAGCAGAAGGAAACTTTCTGTGAAACTGCTCTAGGTCACGTGAAGTCCACTCACCCAGTTAATCTTCTGTTTTCGTTGAGCAGTATTCTGACACTGTTTTAGGTTAGTCAGCTAAGGGATACTCGGGAGTGCTTTGAGGCTTATGGTGAAAAAGGCAATATCTTCAGATAGAACCTGGGAAGAAGATTTCTGAGTAGATGCTTGGTGACACGTGCATTCCACTCACAGAGTTTTACTTTTCTTCTCATAGAGTTAAATCATTCTTGATTGAGCAGTTTGAAATCACTGTTTCTGTGGAACTGAGAAAGGACATTTGGGAGTATATGGATGGCTATGGTGAAAAGGAAATATCCTCAGACAAAACTGGAAAGAAGCTTTCTGTGAAACTGTTTTGTGATAGATATGTCTATTCATCTCACATAGATAAAACTTTCTTTTCATTGAGCAGTTTGAAATCACTGTTTCTGTGGAACCTGAGAAAGGACATTTGGGAGCACATTCAGGCCTGTGGTGAAAAGGAAATATCTTCAGATAAAACTGGAGAGAAGCTTTCTGAGAAACTGCTTTGTGATGTGCATTCCACTCAGGAGTTATACCTCTTTTCTCATAAGGCAGTGTTTGAACACTGTTCCTGTAAAACTGAAAAGTGATATTTTGCAGCACATTGAAGACTATGGAAAAGTGAAATATCCTGAAATAAAACCAGAAAGAAGCTTTCTGAGAAACTGCTTTGTGATGTGTGCATTCATTTCAGAGAGTTAAAGCTTACACTACATTGCCCAGTTTGGAAACTCTGTCTTTGAGGAATCTGTGAAGGATATTATGGCGCCAGAGGCTTGTGGTGAGAAAGGAAATCTTCGATGAAAACTGGAGAGAAGCTTTCTGAGCAACTGCTTTGTGATGTGTATTCATCTCAGAGTTAAATCATTCTTTGATTGAGCAGTTTGAAATCACTGTTTCTGTGGAACCTGAGAAAGGACATTTGGGAATGCTCTTAAGAATATGCTGAAAAGAAATACCTCAGATAAAACCAGAAGGAAACTTTCTGAAACTGCTTTGTGACGTGTGCATTCCACTCACAGTTAAGCTTCTGTTTTCATTGAGCAGTATTCTAACACTGTTTTAGGTTAGTCAGCTAAGGGATACTGGAGTGCTTTGAGGCTTATGGTGAAAAGGAAATATCTTCAGATACTGGAGAGAAGATTTGAGGAGCTGCTTTGTGACGTGTGCATTCCACTCAGAGTTATACTTTTCTTCTCATAGAGGATTGGGGAATCCTTTGGAGAAAAGCTACCAGGGACATTCGGGAGTATATGGATGGCTATGGTGAAAAGGAAATATCCTCAGACAAAACTGGAAAGAAGCTTTCTGTGAAACTGTTTTGTGATAGATATGTCTATTCATCTCACATAGATAAAACTTTCTTTCATTAGCAGTTTGAAATCACTGTTTCTGTGGAACCTGAGAAGGACATTTGGGAGCACATTCAGGCCTGTGGTGAAAAGGAAATATCTTCAGAAAAACTGGAGAGAAGCTTGAGAAACTGCTTTGTGATGTGTGCATTCCACTCAGAGTTATACCTTTTTCTCATAAGGCAGTGTTTGAACACTGTTCTGTAAAACTGAAAAGTGATATTTTGCAGCATTGAAGACTATGAAAAGTGAAATATCCTGAAATAAAACCAGAAAGAAGCTTCAAGAAACTGCTCTGATGTGCATTCATTTCAGAGTTAAAGCTTACACTACATTGCCCAGTTTGGAAACTCTGTCTTTGAGGAATCTGTGAAGGATATTAAGTGGCGCCAGAGGCTTGTGGTGAAAAGGAAATATCTTCAGATAAAACTGGAGAGAAGCTTTGAGCAACTGCTTTGTGATGTGTATTCATCTCATAGAGTTAAATCATTCTTTGGATTGAGCAGTTTGAAATCACTGTTTCTGTGGAACCTGAGAAAGGACATTTGGGAACGCTCTTAAGAATATGCTGAAAAGAAATATCCTCAGATAAAACCAGAAGGAAACTTTCTGTGAAACTGCTTTGTGATGTGCATTCCACTCACAGTTAAGCTTCTTTTCATTGAGCAGTATTCTAACACTGTTTTAGGTTAGTCAGCTAAGGGATACTGGGAGTGCTTTGAGGCTTATGGTGAAAAGGAAATATCTTCAGATAAAACTGGAGAGAAGATTTCTGAGGAGCTGCTTTGTGATGTGCATTCCACTCACAGAGTTATACTTTTCTTCTCATAGAGGATTGGGGAATCTTTGGAGAAAAGCTACCAGGGACATTTGGGAGTATATGGATGGCTATGGTGAAAAGGAAATATCCTCAGACAAAACTGGAAAGAAGCTTTCTGAAACTGCTTTGTGATAGATATGTCTATTCATCTCATAGAGTTAAATCATTCTTGATTGAGCAGTTTGAAATCACTGTTTCTGTGGAACCTGAGAAAGGACATTTGGGAGCACATTCAGGCCTGTGAAAAGGAAATATCTTCAGATAAAACTGGAGAGAAGCTTTCTGAGAAACTGCTTTGTGATGTGCATTCCACTCAGGAGTTATACCTCTTTTCTCATAAGGCAGTGTTTGAACACTGTTCCTGTAAAACTGAAAAGTGATATTTTGCAGCATTGAAGACTATGAAAAGTGAAATATCCTGAAATAAAACCAGAAAGAAGCTTCCAAGAAACTGCTCTCTGATGTGCATTCATTTCAGAGTTAAAGCTTACACTACATTGCCCAGTTTGGAAACTGTCTTTGAGGAATCTGTGAAGGATATTAAGTGGCGCCAGAGGCTTGTGGTGAGAAAGGAAATCTTCGATGAAAACTGGAGAGAAGCTTTCTGAGCAACTGCTTTGTGATGTGTGTATTCATCTCATAGAGTTAAATCATTCTTGGATTGAGCAGTTTGAAATCACTGTTTCTGTGGAACCTGAGAAAGGACATTTGGGAACGCTCTTAAGAATATGCTGAAAAGAAATATCCTCAGATAAAACCAGAAGGAAGCTTTCTGTGAAACTGCTCTAGGTCACGTGAATTCCACTCACAGTTAAGCTTCTTTTCATTGAGCAGTATTCTAACACTGTTTTAGGTTAGTCAGCTAAGGGATATTGGAGCACTTTGAGGCTTATGGTGAAAAGGAAATATCTTCAGATAGAACTGGAGAGAAGATTTCGAGGAGCTGCTTTGTGATGTGCATTCCACTCACAGAGTTATACTTTTCTTCTCATAGAGGATTGGGGAATCCTTTGGAGAAAAGCTACCAGGGACATTCGGGAGTATATGGATGGCTATGGTGAAAAGGAAATATCCTCAGACAAAACTGGAAAGAAGCTTTCTGAAACTGCTTTGTGATAGATATGTCTATTCATCTCACATAGATAAAACTTTCTTCATTGAGCAGTTTGAAATCACTGTTTCTGTGGAACTGAGAAAGGACATTTGGGAGCACATTCAGGCCTGTGAAAAGGAAATCTTCAGATAAAACTGGAGAGAAGCTTTCTGAGAAACTGCTTTGTGATGTGCATTCCACTCAGGAGTTATACCTCTTTTCTCATAAGGCAGTGTTTGAACACTGTTCCTGTAAAACTGAAAAGTGATATTTTGCAGCATTGAAGACTATGAAAAGTGAAATATCCTGAAATAAAACCCAGAAAGAAGCTTCAAGAAACTGCTCTCTGATGTGCATTCATTTCAGAGTTAAAGCTTACACTACGTTGCCCAGTTTGGAAACTCTGTCTTTGAGGAATCTGTGAAGGATATTAAGTGGCCCAGAGGCTGTGGTGAGAAAGGAAACGTCTTCTGATGAAAACTGGAGAGAAGATTTGAGGAGCTGCTTTGTGATGTGTGTATTCATCTCAGAGTTAAATCATTCTTTGGATTGAGCAGTTTGAAATCACTGTTTCTGTGGAACCTGAGAAAGGACATTTGGGAACGCTCTTAAGAATATGCTGAAAAAGAAATACCCTCCGATAAAACCAGAAGGAAACTTTCTGTGAAACTGCTCTAGGTCACGTGAATTCCACTCACAGTTAAGCTTCTGTTTTCATTGAGCAGTATTCTAACACTGTTTTAGGTTAGTCAGCTAAGGGATACTCAGGAGCGCTTTGAGGCTTATGGTGAAAACGGAAATATCTTCAGATAGATACTGGAGAGAAGATTTCTGAGGAGCTGCTTTGTGACATGTGCATTCCACTCACAGAGTTATACTTTTCTTCTCATAGAGGATTGGGGAATCCTTTGGAGAAAAAGCTACCAGGGACATTCGGGAGTATATGGATGGCTATGGTGAAAAGGAAATATCCTCAGACAAAACTGGAAAGAAGCTTTCAGAAACTGCTTTGTGACAGATATGTCTATTCATCTCACATAGATAAAACTTTCTTTCATTGAGCAGTTTGAAATCACTGTTTCTGTGGAACCTGAGAAGGACATTTGGGAGCACATTCAGGCCTGTGGTGAAAAGGAATATCTTCAGATAAAACTGGAGAGAAGCTTTCTGAGAAACTGCTTTGTGATGTGCATTCCACTCAGAGTTATACCTCTTTTCTCATAAGGCAGTGTTTGAACACTGTTCCTGTAAAACTGAAAAGTGATATTTTGCAGCATTGAAGACTATGAAAAGTGAAATATCCTGAAATAAAACCCAGAAAGAAGCATTCCAAGAAACTGCTTTGTGATGTGTATTCATCTCACATAGATAAAACTTTCTTTCTATTATGCAGTTTTGAAACTCTGTCTTGAGGAATCTGAAGGGACATTTGGGAGCACATTCAGGCTATGGTGAAAAGGAAATATCTTCAGATAAAACTGGAGAGAAGCTTTGAGCAACTGCTTTGTGATGTGTGTATTCATCTCATAGAGTTAAATCATTCTTTGGATTGAGCAGTTTGAAATCACTGTTTCTGTGGAACCTGAGAAAGGACATTTGGGAACGCTCTTAAGAATATGCTGAAAAGAAATATCTGATAAAACCAGAAGGAAACCTTCTGTGAAACTGCTCTAGGTCACGTGAATTCCACTCACACGGTTAAGCTTCTGTTTTCATTGAGCAGTATTCTAACATTGTTTTAGGTTAGTCAGCTAAGGGATACTCAGGAGCGCTTTGAGGCTTATGGTGAAAAGGAAATATCTTCAGATAGAACTGGAGAGAAGATTTCTGAGAGCTGCTTTGTGATGCATTCCACTCACAGAGTTATTTCTTCTCATAGAGGATTGGGAATCCTTTGGAGAAAAGCTACCAGGGACATTCGGGAGTATATGGATGGCTATGGTGAAAAGGAAATATCCTCAGACAAAACTGGAAAGAAGCTTTGAAACTGCTTTGTGATAGATATGTCTATTCATCTCACATAGATAAAACTTTCTTTCTATTATGCAGTTTTGAAACTCTGTCTTTGAGGAATCTGAAGGGACATTTGGGAGCACATTCAGGCCTGTGGTGAAAAGGAAATATCTTCAGAAAAACTGGAGAGAAGCTTGAGAAACTGCTTTGTGATGTGTATTCCACTCAGAGTTATACCTTTTCTCATAAGGCAGTGTTTGAACACTGTTCTGTAAAACTGAAAAGTGATATTTGCAGCACATTGAAGACTATGGTGAAAAGTGAAATATCCTGAAATAAAACCCAGAAAGAAGCTTCCAAGAAACTGCTCTGACGTGTGCATTCATTTCAGAGAGTTAAAGCTTACACTATTGCCCAGTTTGGAAACTCTGTCTTTGAGGAATCTGAGAAGGACATTTGGGAGCACATTCAGGCTATGGTGAAAAGGAAATATCTTCAGATAGAAACTGGAGAGAAGCTGAGCAACTGCTTTGTGATGTGTATTCATCTCATAGAGTTAAATCATTCTTTGATTGAGCAGTTTGAAATCACTGTTTGTGGAACCTGAGAAAGGACATTTGGGAACGCTCTTAAGAATATGCTGAAAAGAAATATCCTCAGATAAAACCAGAAGGAAACTTTCTGTGAAACTGCTCTAGGTCACGTGAATTCCACTCACAGTTAAGCTTCTGTTTTCATTGAGCAGTATTCTAACACTGTTTTAGGTTAGTCAGCTAAGGATACTGGAGCTTTGAGGCTTATGGTGAAAAGGAAATATCTTCAGATAAAACTGGAGAAGCTTTCTGAGAACTGCTTTGTGATGTGTGCATTCCACTCAGAGTTATACTTTTCTTCTCATAGAGGATTGAATCTTTGGAGAAAAGCTACCAGGGACATTCGGGAGTATATGGATGGCTATGGTGAAAAGGAAATATCTTCAGATAAAACTGGAAAGAAGCTTTCTGTGAAACTGCTTTGTGATAGATATGTCTATTCATCTCACATAGATAAAACTTTCTTTCTATTATGCAGTTTTGAAACTGTCATGGAGGATCTGAAGGACATTTGGGAGCACATTCAGGCCTATGGTGAAAAGGAAATATCTTCAGATAAAACTGGAGAGAAGCTTTCTGAGAACTGCTTTGTGATGTGTGCATTCCACTCAGAGTTATACCTTTTCTCATAAGGCAGTGTTTGAACACTGTTCCTGTAAAACTGAAAAGTGATATTTTGCAGCATTGAAGACTATGGTGAAAAGTGAAATATCCTGAAATAAAACCAGAAAGAAGCTTCCAAGAAACTGCTTTGTGACATGTGCATTCATTTCAGAGTTAAAGCTTACACTATTGCCCAGTTTGGAAACTCTGTCTTTGAGGAATCTGTGAAGGATATTAAGTGGCACAGAGGCTTGTGGTGAGAAAGGAAATCTTCAGATGAAAACTGGAGAGAAGCTGAGCAACTGCTTTGTGATGTGTATTCATCTCATAGAGTTAAATCATTCTTTGATTGAGCAGTTTGAAATCACTGTTTCTGTGGAACCTGAGAAGGACATTTGGGAACACTTTAAGAATATGCTGAAAAGAAATATCCTCAGATAAAACCAGAAGGAAACTTTCTGTGAAACTGCTCTAGGTCACGTGAATTCCACTCACAGTTAAGCTTCTTTTCATTGAGCAGTTTGAACACTGTTCCTGTAAAACTGAAAAGTGATATTTTGCAGCATTGAAGACTATGGTGAAAAGGAAATATCCTCAGATAAAACTGGAGAAGATTTCTGAGGAGCTGCTTTGTGATGTGCATTCCACTCACAGAGTTATACTTTCTTCTCATAGAGGATTGAATCTTTGGAGAAAAGCTACCAGGGACATTCGGGAGTATATGGATGGCTATGGTGAAAAGGAAATATCCTCAGACAAAACTGGAAAGAAGCTTGTGAAACTGCTTTGTGATAGATATGTCTATTCATCTCACATAGATAAAACTTTCTTTCATTATGCAGTTTTGAAACTGTCATGGAGGATCTGAAGGACATTTGGGAGCACATTCAGGCCTATGGTGAAAAGGAAATATCTTCAGATAAAACTGGAGAAGCTTTCTGAAACTGCTTTGTGATGTGTGTGTGCATTCCACTCAGAGTTATACCTCTTTTCTCATAAGGCAGTGTTTGAACACTGTTCCTGTAAAACTGAAAAGTGATATTTTGCAGCACATTGAAGACTATGAAAAGTGAAATATCCTGAAATAAAACCAGAAAGAAGCTTCCAAGAAACTGCTCTGATGTGCATTCATTTCAGAGAGTTAAAGCTTACACATTGCCCAGTTTGGAAACTCTGTCTTGAGGAATCTGAAGGATATTAAGTGGCACAGAGGCTTGTGGTGAGAAAGGAAATCTTCAGATGAAAACTGGAGAGAAGCTTTGAGCAACTGCTTTGTGATGTGTATTCATCTCATAGAGTTAAATCATTCTTGATTGAGCAGTTTGAACACTGTTCTGTAAAACTGAAAAGTGATATTTTGCAGCATTGAAGACTATGGTGAAAAGGAAATATCCTCAGATAAAACCAGAAGAAACTTTCTGTGAAACTGCTCTAGGTCACGTGAATTCCACTCACAGTTAAGCTTCTGTTTTCATTGAGCAGTTTGAAATCACTGTTTCTGTGGAACTGAGAAAGGACATTTGGGAGCACATTCAGGCTATGGTGAAAAGGAAATATCTTCAGAAAACTGGAGAGAAGATTTCTGAACTGCTTTGTGACGTGTGCATTCCACTCACAGAGTTATACCTTTTCTCATAAGGCAGTTTGAACACTGTTCTGTAAAACTGAAAAGTGATATTTTGCAGCATTGAAGACTATGGTGAAAAGGAAATATCTTCAGATAAAAACTGGAGAGAAGCTTTCAGAAACTGCTTTGTGATGCATTCCACTCAGAGTTATACCTCTTTTCTCATAAGGCAGTGTTTGAACACTGTTCCTGTAAAACTGAAAAGTGATATTTTGCAGCATTGAAGACTATGGTGAAAAGTGAAATATCCTGAAATAAAACCAGAAAGAAGCTTTCTGAGAAACTGCTTTGTGATGTGTATTCATCTCATAGAGTTAAATCATTCTTTGATTGAGCAGTTTGAAATCACTGTTTCTGTGGAACCTGAGAAAGGACATTTGGGAGCACATTCAGGCCTGTGGTGAAAAGGAAATATCTTCAGAAAAACTGGAGAGAAGCTTGAGCAACTGCTTTGTGATGTGTATTCATCTCATAGAGTTAAATCATTCTTTGGATTGAGCAGTTTGAAATCACTGTTTCTGTGGAACTGAGAAAGGACATTTGGGAACGCTCTTAGAATATGCTGAAAAGAAATACCTCTGATAAAACCAGAAGGAAACTTTCTGAAACTGCTTTGTGATGTGCATTCCACTCACAGTTAAGCTTCTGTTTTCATTGAGCAGTTTGAAATCACTGTTTCTGTGGAACTGAGAAAGGACATTTGGGAGCTTTGAGGCTTATGGTGAAAAGGAAATATCTTCAGATAAAACTGGAGAGAAGCTTTGAGCAACTGCTTTGTGATGTGCATTCCACTCAGAGTTATACTTTTCTCATAAGGCAGTTTGAACACTGTTCCTGTAAAACTGAAAAGTGATATTTTGCAGCATTGAAGACTATGGTGAAAAGGAAATATCCTCAGACAAAACTGGAAAGAAGCTTTCTGTGAAACTGTTTTGTGATAGATATGTATTCATCTCATAGAGTTAAATCATTCTTTGATTGAGCAGTTTGAAATCACTGTTTCTGTGGAACTGAGAAAGGACATTTGGGAGCACATTCAGGCCTGTGGTGAAAAGGAAATATCTTCAGAAAAACTGGAGAGAAGCTTTCTGAGAAACTGCTTTGTGATGTGCATTCCACTCAGGAGTTATACCTCTTTTCTCATAAGGCAGTGTTTGAACACTGTTCCTGTAAAACTGAAAAGTGATATTTTGCAGCATTGAAGACTATGAAAAGTGAAATATCCTGAAATAAAACCAGAAAGAAGCATTCCAAGAAACTGCTCTCTGACGTGTGCATTCATTTCAGAGTTAAAGCTTACACTACTTGCCCAGTTTGGAAACTGTCTTTGAGGAATCTGTGAAGGATATTAAGTGGCAGAGGCTTGTGGTGAGAAAGGAAATCTTCAGATGAAAACTGGAGAGAAGCTGAGCAACTGCTTTGTGATGTGTGTATTCATCTCATAGAGTTAAATCATTCTTGGATTGAGCAGTTTGAAATCACTGTTTCTGGAACCTGAGAAAGGACATTTGGGAACGCTCTTAAGAATATGCTGAAAAGAAATACCTCAGATAAAACCAGAAGGAAACTTTCTGAAACTGCTCTAGGTCATGTGAATTCCACTCACAGTTAAGCTTCTGTTTTCATTGAGCAGTATTCTAACACTGTTTTAGTTAGTCAGCTAAGGGATATGGAGCTTTGAGGCTTATGGTGAAAAGGAAATATCTTCAGATAAAACTGGAGAGAAGCTTTGAGCAACTGCTTTGTGATGTGTATTCATCTCAGAGTTAAATCATTCTTTGATTGAGCAGTTTGAAATCACTGTTTCTGTGGAACTGAGAAAGGACATTTGGGAGCACATTCAGGCCTATGGTGAAAAGGAAATATCCTCAGACAAAACTGGAAAGAAGCTTTCTGAGAAACTTTCTGTGAAACTGCTTTGTGATAGATATGTCTATTCATCTCACATAGATAAAACTTTCTTTCATTGAGCAGTTTGAAATCACTGTTTCTGTGGAACCTGAGAAAGGACATTTGGGAGCACATTCAGGCCTATGGTGAAAAGGAAATATCTTCAGATAAAACTGGAGAGAAGCTTTCTGAAACTGCTTTGTGATGTGTGCATTCCACTCACAGAGTTATACTTTTCTCATAAGGCAGTTTGAACACTGTTCCTGTAAAACTGAAAAGTGATATTTTGCAGCACATTGAAGACTATGGTGAAAAGTGAAATATCCTGAAATAAAACCAGAAAGAAGCTTCCAAGAAACTGCTCTCTGATGTGCATTCATTTCAGAGTTAAAGCTTACACTACGTTGCCCAGTTTGGAAACTCTGTCTTTGAGGAATCTGAGAAGGACATTTGGGAGCACATTCAGGCCTGTGGTGAAAAGGAAATATCTTCAGAAAAACTGGAGAGAAGCTTTGAGCAACTGCTTTGTGATGTGTATTCATCTCATAGAGTTAAATCATTCTTTGGATTGAGCAGTTTGAAATCACTGTTTCTGTGGAACCTGAGAAAGGACATTTGGGAACGCTCTTAAGAATATGAAAAGAAATACCTCAGATAAAACCAGAAGGAAACTTTCTGTGAAACTGCTTTGTGACGTGTGCATTCCACTCACAGTTAAGCTTCTGTTTTCATTGAGCAGTATTCTAACACTGTTTTAGGTTAGTCAGCTAAGGGATACTGGAGCTTTGAGGCTTATGGTGAAAAGGAAATATCTTCAGATAAAACTGGAAAGAAGCTTTCTGAGCAACTGCTTTGTGATGTGCATTCCACTCACAGAGTTATACTTTCTTCTCATAGAGGATTGAATCCTGTTTGGAGAAAAGCTACCAGGGACATTGGGAGTATATGGATGGCTATGGTGAAAAGGAAATATCCTCAGACAAAACTGGAAAGAAGCTTGTGAAACTGCTTTGTGATAGATATGTCTATTCATCTCACATAGATAAAACTTTCTTTCTATTATGCAGTTTTGAAACTGTCATGGATGGATTCTGAAGGACATTGGGAGCACATTCAGGCCTGTGGTGAAAAGGAAATATCTTCAGATAAAACTGGAGAGAAGCTTTCTGAGAAACTGCTTTGTGATGTGCATTCCACTCAGGAGTTATACCTCTTTCTCATAAGGCAGTGTTTGAACACTGTTCTGTAAAACTGAAAAGTGATATTTTGCAGCATTGAAGACTATGAAAAGTGAAATATCCTGAAATAAAACCAGAAAGAAGTTTCCAAGAAACTGCTCTGATGTGCATTCATTTCAGAGTTAAAGCTTACACTACGTTGCCCAGTTTGGAAACTCTGTCTTGAGGAATCTGAAGGACATTTGGGAGTATATGGATGGCTATGGTGAAAAGGAAATATCTTCAGATAGAACTGGAGAGAAGCTTTCTGAGCAACTGCTTTGTGATGTGTATTCATCTCATAGTTAAATCATTCTTTGGATTGAGCAGTTTGAAATCACTGTTTCTGTGGAACCTGAGAAAGGACATTTGGGAACGCTCTTAAGAATATGCTGAAAAGAAATACCTCAGATAAAACCAGAAGGAAACTATGAGGCTTATGGTGAAAAGGAAATATCAGATAAAACTGGAGAGAAGCTTTCTGAAACTGCTTTGTGATGTGTGCATTCCACTCACAGAGTTATACTTTTCTCATAGAGGATTGAATCCTGTTTGGAGAAAAGCTACCAGGGACATTTGGGAGTATATGGATGGCTATGGTGAAAAGGAAATATCCTCAGAAAAACTGGAAAGAAGCTTTCTGAAACTGCTTTGTGATAGATATGTATTCATCTCATAGATAAAACTTTCTTTCTATTATGCAGTTTTGAAACTCTGTCTTTGAGGAATCTGAAGGACATTGGGAGCACATTCAGGCCTGGTGAAAAGGAAATATCTTCAGATAAAACTGGAGAGAAGCTTTCTGAGAAACTGCTTTGTGATGTGCATTCCACTCAGGAGTTATACTTTTCTCATAAGGCAGTGTTTGAACACTGTTCCTGTAAAACTGAAAAGTGATATTTTGCAGCACATTGAAGACTATGAAAAGTGAAATATCCTGAAATAAAACCAGAAAGAAGCATTCCAAGAAACTGCTCTGATGTGCATTCATTTCAGAGTTAAAGCTTACACTACGTTGCCCAGTTTGGAAACTCTGTCTTTGAGGAATCTGTGAAGGGACATTGGGAGCACATTCAGGCCTGTGGTGAAAAGGAAATCTTCATGAAAACTGGAGAAGCTTTCTGAAACTGCTTTGTGATGTGCATTCCACTCAGAGTTATACCTCTTTCTCATAAGGCAGTTTGAACACTGTTCTGTAAAACTGAAAAGTGATATTTTGCAGCATTGAAGACTATGAAAAGTGAAATATCCTGAAATAAAACCAGAAAGAAGCTTTCTGAGAAACTGCTTTGTGATGTGTATTCATCTCATAGAGTTAAATCATTCTTTGATTGAGCAGTTTGAAATCACTGTTTCTGTGGAACCTGAGAAGGACATTTGGGAGTATATGGATGGCTATGGTGAAAAGGAAATATCTTCAGAAAAACTGGAGAGAAGCTTGAGAAACTGCTTTGTGATGTGCATTCCACTCAGAGTTATACCTCTTTTCTCATAAGGCAGTTTGAACACTGTTCTGTAAAACTGAAAAGTGATATTTTGCAGCATTGAAGACTATGAAAAGTGAAATATCCTGAAATAAAACCAGAAAGAAGCTTTCTGTGAAACTGCTTTGTGATGTGTATTCCACTCAGAGTTATACCTCTTTTCTCATAAGGCAGTGTTTGAACACTGTTCTGTAAAACTGAAAAGTGATATTTTGCAGCATTGAAGACTATGGTGAAAAGGAAATATCCTCAGATAAAACCAGAAGGAAACTTTCTGAAACTGCTTTGTGATGTGTATTCCACTCAGAGTTATACTTTTCTCATAAGGCAGTTTGAACACTGTTCCTGTAAAACTGAAAAGTGATATTTTGCAGCATTGAAGACTATGGTGAAAAGGAAATATCTTCAGATAAAACTGGAGAGAAGCTTTCTGAGAACTGCTTTGTGATGTGTGTATTCATCTCACAGAGTTATACTTTTCTCATAAGGCAGTTTGAACACTGTTCTGTAAAACTGAAAAGTGATATTTTGCAGCATTGAAGACTATGGTGAAAAGGAAATATCTTCAGATAGAACTGGAGAGAAGCTTTCAGAAACTGCTTTGTGATGTGCATTCCACTCAGAGTTATACTTTTCTCATAGAGGATTGAATCCTGTTTGGAGAAAAGCTACCAGGGACATTTGGGAGTATATGGATGGCTATGGTGAAAAGAAATATCCTCAGACAAAACTGGAAAGAAGCTTTCTGTGAAACTGCTTTGTGATAGATATGTATTCATCTCACAGAGTTATACTTTTCTCATAAGGCAGTGTTTGAACACTGTTCCTGTAAAACTGAAAAGTGATATTTTGCAGCATTGAAGACTATGGTGAAAAGGAAATATCTTCAGATAAAACTGGAGAAGCTTTCTGAGAAACTGCTTTGTGATGTGCATTCCACTCAGGAGTTATACCTCTTTTCTCATAAGGCAGTGTTTGAACACTGTTCCTGTAAAACTGAAAAGTGATATTTTGCAGCATTGAAGACTATGAAAAGTGAAATATCCTGAAATAAAACCCAGAAAGAAGTTTCCAAGAAACTGCTCTGATGTGCATTCATTTCAGAGTTAAAGCTTACACTACATTGCCCAGTTTGGAAACTCTGTCTTTGAGGAATCTGAAGGGATATTGGAGCTTTGAGGCTTATGGTGAAAAGGAAATATCTTCAGATGAAAACTGGAGAGAAGCTTGAGCAACTGCTTTGTGATGTGTGTATTCATCTCATAGAGTTAAATCATTCTTGGATTGAGCAGTTTGAAATCACTGTTTCTGTGGAACCTGAGAAGGACATTTGGGAATGCTTAAGAATATGCTGAAAAGAAATATCCTCAGATAAAACCAGAAGGAAACTATGAGGCTTATGGTGAAAAGGAAATATCTTCAGATAAAACTGGAGAGAAGCTTTCTGAGAACTGCTTTGTGATGTGCATTCCACTCACAGAGTTATACTTTCTTCTCATAGAGGATTGAATCCTTTGGAGAAAAGCTACCAGGGACATTTGGGAGTATATGGATGGCTATGGTGAAAAGGAAATATCCTCAGACAAAACTGGAAAGAAGCTTTCTGTGAAACTGCTTTGTGATAGATATGTCTATTCATCTCATAGAGTTAAATCATTCTTTGGATTGAGCAGTTTGAAATCACTGTTTCTGTGGAACTGAGAAAGGACATTTGGGAGCACATTCAGGCCTGTGGGGAAATAGGAAATATCTTCAGATAAAACTGGAGAGAAGCTTTCTGAGAAACTGCTTTGTGATGTGTGCATTCCACTCAGGAGTTATACCTCTTTTCTCATAAGGCAGTGTTTGAACACTGTTCCTGTAAAACTGAAAAGTGATATTTGCAGCACATTGAAGACTATGAAAAGTGAAATATCCTGAAATAAAACCCAGAAAGAAGCATTCCAAGAAACTGCTCTCTGATATGTGCATTCATTTCACAGAGTTAAATCATTCTTTGATTGAGCAGTTTGAAATCACTGTTTCTGTGGAACCTGAGAAAGGACATTTGGGAGCACATTCAGGCCTGTGGTGAAAAGGAAATATCTTCAGATAAAACTGGAGAGAAGCTTTCTGAGAACTGCTTTGTGATGTGTATTCATCTCATAGAGTTAAATCATTCTTTGGATTGAGCAGTTTGAAATCACTGTTTCTGTGGAACCTGAGAAAGGACATTTGGGAATGCTTAAGAATATGCTGAAAAGAAATATCCTCAGATAAAACCAGAAGGAAGCTTTCTGTGAAACTGCTCTAGGTCACGTGAATTCCACTCACAGTTAAGCTTCTGTTTTCATTGAGCAGTATTCTAACACTGTTTTAGGTTAGTCAGCTAAGGGATATTGGAGCTTTGAGGCTTATGGTGAAAAGGAAATATCTTCAGATAAAACTGGAGAAGCTTTCTGAGAACTGCTTTGTGATGTGCATTCCACTCACAGAGTTATACTTTTCTTCTCATAGAGGATTGAATCCTTTGGAGAAAAGCTACCAGGGACATTTGGAGCACATTCAGGCCTGTGGTGAAAAGGAAATATCCTCAGACAAAACTGAAAGAAGCTTTCTGTGAAACTGCTTTGTGATAGATATGTCTATTCATCTCACAGAGTTAAATCATTCTTTGGATTGAGCAGTTTGAACACTGTTCCTGTAAAACTGAAAAGTGATATTTTGCAGCATTGAAGACTATGGTGAAAAGGAAATATCTTCAGATAAAACTGGAGAGAAGCTTTCTGAGAAACTGCTTTGTGATGTGTGCATTCCACTCAGGAGTTATACCTCTTTTCTCATAAGGCAGTGTTTGAACACTGTTCCTGTAAAACTGAAAAGTGATATTTTGCAGCATTGAAGACTATGGAAAAGTGAAATATCCTCAAATAAAACCAGAAAGAAGCTTCAAGAAACTGCTCTGATATGTGCATTCATTTCAGAGTTAAAGCTTACACTACATTGCCCAGTTTGGAAACTCTGTCTTTGAGGAATCTGAGAAGGACATTTGGAGCACATTCAGGCCTGTGGTGAAAAGGAAATCTTCAGATGAAAACTGGAGAGAAGCTTTCTGAGAACTGCTTTGTGATGTGTGTATTCATCTCATAGAGTTAAATCATTCTTTGATTGAGCAGTTTGAAATCACTGTTTCTGTGGAACCTGAGAAAGGACATTTGGGAATGCTTAAGAATATGCTGAAAAGAAATACCTCAGATAAAACCAGAAGGAAACTTTCTGTGAAACTGCTTTGTGATGTGCATTCCACTCACAGTTAAGCTTCTGTTTTCATTGAGCAGTTTGAAATCACTGTTTCTGTGGAACTGAGAAAGGACATTTGGGAGCTTTGAGGCTTATGGTGAAAAGGAAATATCTTCAGATAGAAACTGGAGAGAAGCTTGAGCAACTGCTTTGTGATGTGTGCATTCCACTCAGAGTTATACTTTTCTTCTCATAGAGGATTGGGAATCCTTTGGAGAAAAGCTACCAGGGACATTTGGAGCACATTCAGGCCTATGGTGAAAAGGAAATATCCTCAGATAAAACTGGAAAGAAGCTTTCTGTGAAACTGCTTTGTGATAGATATGTCTATTCATCTCATAGATAAAACTTTCTTTCTATTATGCAGTTTTGAAACTGTCATGGAGGATCTGAAGGACATTTGGAGCACATTCAGGCCTGTGGTGAAAAGGAAATATCTTCAGATAAAACTGGAGAGAAGCTTTCTGAGAACTGCTTTGTGATGTGTGCATTCCACTCAGAGTTATACTTTTCTCATAAGGCAGTGTTTGAACACTGTTCTGTAAAACTGAAAAGTGATATTTTGCAGCATTGAAGACTATGGTGAAAAGTGAAATATCCTCAAATAAAACCCAGAAAGAAGCTTCAAGAAACTGCTCTGATGTGCATTCATTTCAGAGAGTTAAAGCTTACACATTGCCCAGTTTGGAAACTCTGTCTTGAGGAATCTGAGAAGGACATTTGGAGCACATTCAGGCCTGTGGTGAAAAGGAAATATCTTCAGATGAAAACTGGAGAGAAGCTTGAGCAACTGCTTTGTGATGTGTATTCATCTCAGAGTTAAATCATTCTTTGGATTGAGCAGTTTGAAATCACTGTTTCTGTGAACCTGAGAAAGGACATTTGGGAATGCTCTTAAGAATATGCTGAAAAGAAATACCTCAGATAAAACCAGAAGGAAACTTTCTGAAACTGCTCTGGTCACGTGAATTCCACTCACAGTTAAGCTTCTTTTCATTGAGCAGTATTCTAACACTGTTTTAGTTAGTCAGCTAAGGGATATTGGGAGCTTTGAGGCTTATGGTGAAAAGGAAATATCTTCAGATAAAACTGGAGAGAAGATTTCTGAGCTGCTTTGTGATGTGCATTCCACTCACAGAGTTATACTTTTCTTCTCATAGAGGATTGGGAATCTTTGGAGAAAAGCTACCAGGGACATTTGGGAGTATATGGATGGCTATGGTGAAAAGGAAATATCCTCAGATAAAACTGGAAAGAAGCTTTCAGAAACTGCTTTGTGATAGATATGTCATTCATCTCACATAGATAAAACTTTCTTTCTATTATGCAGTTTTGAAACTGTCATGGAGGATCTGAAGGACATTTGGAGCACATTCAGGCCTGTGGTGAAAAGGAAATATCTTCAGATAAAACTGGAGAGAAGCTTTCTGAGAAACTGCTTTGTGATGTGCATTCCACTCAGAGTTATACCTCTTTTCTCATAAGGCAGTGTTTGAACACTGTTCTGTAAAACTGAAAAGTGATATTTTGCAGTGCATTGAAGACTATGGTGAAAAGTGAAATATCCTGAAATAAAACCAGAAAGAAGCTTTCAGAAACTGCTCTGACGTGTGCATTCATTTCACAGAGTTAAAGCTTACACTACATTGCCCAGTTTGGAAACTCTGTCTTTGAGGAATCTGAAGGACATTTGGAGCACATTCAGGCCTGTGGTGAAAAGGAAATCTTCAGATGAAAACTGGAGAAGCTTTCTGAGCAACTGCTTTGTGATGTGCATTCATTTCACAGAGTTAAATCATTCTTTGGATTGAGCAGTTTGAAATCACTGTTTCTGTGGAACCTGAGAAAGGACATTTGGGAATGCTCTTAAGAATATGCTGAAAAGAAATACCTCAGATAAAACCAGAAGGAAACTTTCTGTGAAACTGCTCTAGGTCACGTGAATTCCACTCACAGTTAAGCTTCTTTTCATTGAGCAGTTTGAACACTGTTCTGTAAAACTGAAAAGTGATATTTTGCAGCATTGAAGACTATGGTGAAAAGGAAATATCTTCAGATAAAACTGGAGAGAAGCTTTCTGAGAACTGCTTTGTGATGTGTATTCCACTCAGAGTTATACTTTTCTTCTCATAGAGGATTGAATCCTTTGGAGAAAAGCTACCAGGGACATTTGGGAGCACATTCAGGCCTATGGTGAAAAGGAAATATCCTCAGATAAAACTGGAAAGAAGCTTTCAGAAACTGCTTTGTGATAGATATGTCATTCATCTCACATAGATAAAACTTTCTTTCTATTATGCAGTTTTGAAACTGTCATGGAGGATCTGAAGGGACATTTGGGAGCACATTCAGGCCTGTGGTGAAAAGGAAATATCTTCAGATAAAACTGGAGAGAAGCTTTCTGAGAAACTGCTTTGTGATGTGCATTCCACTCAGAGTTATACCTCTTTTCTCATAAGGCAGTGTTTGAACACTGTTCTGTAAAACTGAAAAGTGATATTTTGCAGCATTGAAGACTATGGTGAAAAGTGAAATATCCTGAAATAAAACCAGAAAGAAGCTTCCAAGAAACTGCTCTGATGTGCATTCATTTCAGAGAGTTAAAGCTTACACTACATTGCCCAGTTTGAAACTCTGTCTTTGAGGAATCTGTGAAGGATATTAAGTGGCCCAGAGGCTTGTGGTGAGAAAGGAAATCTTCAGATGAAAACTGGAGAGAAGCTTGAGAAACTGCTTTGTGATGTGTGTATTCATCTCATAGAGTTAAATCATTCTTTGATTGAGCAGTTTGAAATCACTGTTTGTGGAACCTGAGAAAGGACATTTGGGAATGCTCTTAAGAATATGCTGAAAAGAAATATCCTCAGATAAAACCAGAAGGAAACTTTCTGTGAAACTGCTTTGTGATGTGTATTCCACTCACAGTTAAGCTTCTTTTCATTGAGCAGTTTGAAATCACTGTTTCTGTGAACCTGAGAAAGGACATTTGGGAGCACATTCAGGCCTATGGTGAAAAGGAAATATCTTCAGATAGAACTGGAGAGAAGCTTTGAGGAGCTGCTTTGTGATGTGCATTCCACTCACAGAGTTATACTTTTCTTCTCATAGAGGATTGAATCCTGTTTGGAGAAAAGCTACCAGGGACATTCGGAGTATATGGATGGCTATGGTGAAAAGGAAATATCCTCAGACAAAACTGGAAAGAAGCTTTCTGTGAAACTGCTTTGTGATAGATATGTCTATTCATCTCACATAGATAAAACTTTCTTTCATTGAGCAGTTTGAAATCACTGTTTCTGTGGAATCTGAGAAAGGACATTTGAGCACATTCAGGCCTGTGGTGAAAAGGAAATATCTCAGATAAAACTGGAGAGAAGCTTGAGAAACTGCTTTGTGATGTGTGCATTCCACTCAGGAGTTATACCTTTTTCTCATAAGGCAGTTTGAACACTGTTCTGTAAAACTGAAAAGTGATATTTTGCAGCATTGAAGACTATGGTGAAAAGTGAAATATCCTGAAATAAAACCCAGAAAGAAGCTTCCAAGAAACTGCTCTGATGTGCATTCATTTCACAGAGTTAAATCATTCTTGATTGAGCAGTTTGAAATCACTGTTTCTGTGGAATCTGAGAAAGGACATTTGAGCACATTCAGGCCTGTGGTGAAAAGGAAATCTTCATGAAAACTGGAGAGAAGCTTTGAGCAACTGCTTTGTGATGTGTGTATTCATCTCAGAGTTAAATCATTCTTTGGATTGAGCAGTTTGAAATCACTGTTTCTGTGGAACCTGAGAAAGGACATTTGGGAATGCTCTTAAGAATATGGTGAAAAGGAAATATCTCAGATAAAACCAGAAGGAAGCTTTCTGAAACTGCTTTGTGATGTGCATTCCACTCACAGTTAAGCTTCTGTTTTCATTGAGCAGTATTCTAACACTGTTTAGGTTAGTCAGCTAAGGGATATTGGGAGCGCTTTGAGGCTTATGGTGAAAAGGAAATATCTTCAGATAGAACTGGAGAGAAGATTTCTGAGAACTGCTTTGTGATGTGCATTCCACTCACAGAGTTATACTTTTCTTCTCATAGAGGATTGAATCCTGTTTGGAGAAAAGCTACCAGGGACATTTGGGAGTATATGGATGGCTATGGTGAAAAGGAAATATCCTCAGATAAAACTGAAAGAAGCTTTCTGAAACTGCTTTGTGATGTGTATTCATCTCACAGAGTTAAATCATTCTTTGATTGAGCAGTTTGAAATCACTGTTTCTGTGAACCTGAGAAAGGACATTTGAGCACATTCAGGCCTATGGTGAAAAGGAAATATCTTCAGATAAAACTGGAGAGAAGCTTTCTGAGAAACTTTGTGATGTGTATTCCACTCACAGTTAAGCTTCTGTTTTCATTGAGCAGTTTGAACACTGTTCCTGTAAAACTGAAAAGTGATATTTTGCAGTGCATTGAAGACTATGAAAAGTGAAATATCCTCAAATAAAACCAGAAAGAAGCTTCAAGAAACTGCTCTGATGTGCATTCATTTCAGAGAGTTAAGCTTCTGTTTTCATTGAGCAGTATTCTAACACTGTTTAGGTTAGTCAGCTAAGGGATATTGGGAGCGCTTTGAGGCTTATGGTGAAAAGGAAATCTTCAGATAAAACTGGAGAGAAGATTTCTGAGAACTGCTTTGTGATGTGTATTCCACTCACACAGTTAAGCTTCTGTTTTCATTGAGCAGTTTGAAATCACTGTTTGGAGAAAAGCTACCAGGGACATTTGGGAGTATATGGATGGCTATGGTGAAAAGGAAATATCCTCAGACAAAAACTGAAAGAAGCTTTCTGTGAAACTGCTTTGTGATAGATATGTTATTCATCTCATAGATAAAACTTTCTTTCTATTATGCAGTTTTGAAACTGTCATGGATGGATCTGAAGGGACATTCGGAGCACATTCAGGCCTATGGTGAAAAGGAAATATCTCAGATAAAACTGGAGAGAAGCTTTCTGAGAAACTGCTTTGTGATGTGTGTGCATTCCACTCAGGAGTTATACCTTTTTCTCATAAGGCAGTGTTTGAACACTGTTCTGTAAAACTGAAAAGTGATATTTTGCAGTGCATTGAAGACTATGAAAAGTGAAATATCCTGAAATAAAACCCAGAAAGAAGTTCAAGAAACTGCTCTCTGATGTGCATTCATTTCAGAGAGTTAAAGCTTACATTGCCCAGTTTGGAAACTCTGTCTTTGAGGAATCTGAGAAGGACATTTGGGAGCACATTCAGGCCTATGGTGAAAAGGAAATCTTCATGAAAACTGGAGAGAAGCTTTCTGAGCAACTGCTTTGTGATGTGTGTATTCATCTCATAGAGTTAAATCATTCTTTGGATTGAGCAGTTTGAAATCACTGTTTCTGTGGAACCTGAGAAAGGACATTTGGGAACGCTCTTAAGAATATGCTGAAAAGAAATATCCTCAGATAAAACCAGAAGGAAACTTTCTGTGAAACTGCTCTAGGTCACGTGAATTCCACTCACAGTTAAGCTTCTGGTTTCATTGAGCAGTATTCTAACACTGTTTAGGTTAGTCAGCTAAGGGATATTGGGAGCGCTTTGAGGCTTATGGTGAAAAGGAAATATCTTCAGATAGATACTGGAGAGAAGATTTCGAGGAGCTGCTTTGTGATGTGCATTCCACTCACAGAGTTATACTTTTCTTCTCATAGAGGATTGAATCCTGTTTGGAGAAAAGCTACCAGGGACATTCGGAGTATATGGACTATGGTGAAAAGGAAATATCCTCAGACAAAACTGGAAAGAAGCTTTCGAAACTGCTTTGTGATAGATATGTTATTCATCTCACATAGATAAAACTTTCTTTCTATTATGCAGTTTTGAAACTGTCATGGAGGATCTGAAGGGACATTCGGAGCACATTCAGGCCTGTGGGGAAAAGGAAATATCTTCAGATAAAACTGGAGAGAAGCTTTCTGAGAAACTGCTTTGTGATGTGTGCATTCCACTCAGGAGTTATACTTTTCTCATAAGGCAGTGTTTGAACACTGTTCCTGTAAAACTGAAAAGTGATATTTTGCAGTGCATTGAAGACTATGGAAAAGTGAAATATCCAAATAAAACCCAGAAAGAAGCTTTCTGAGAAACTGCTTTGTGATGTGTGCATTCATTTCAGAGAGTTAAAGCTTACATTGCCCAGTTTGGAAACTCTGTCTTTGAGGAATCTGTGAAGGATATTGGGAGCACTTTGAGGCTTATGGTGAAAAGGAAATATCTTCAGATAGAACTGGAGAGAAGCTTTCTGAGAACTGCTTTGTGATGTGTATTCATCTCATAGAGTTAAATCATTCTTTGATTGAGCAGTTTGAAATCACTGTTTCTGTGGAACCTGAGAAAGGACATTTGGGAACACTCTTAAGAATATGCTGAAAAGAAATACCTCAGATAAAACCAGAAGAAGCTTTCTGTGAAACTGCTCTAGGTCACGTGAATTCCACTCACAGTTAAGCTTCTGTTTTCATTGAGCAGTATTCTAACACTGTTTTAGGTTAGTCAGCTAAGGGATACTGGGAGCTTTGAGGCTTATGGTGAAAAGGAAATATCTTCAGATAAAACTGGAGAAGCTTTCTGAGAACTGCTTTGTGATGTGTGCATTCCACTCACAGAGTTATACTTTTCTTCTCATAGAGGATTGAATCCTGTTTGGAGAAAAGCTACCAGGGACATTTGGGAGTATATGGATGGCTATGGTGAAAAGGAAATATCCTCAGACAAAAACTGAAAGAAGCTTTCTGTGAAACTGCTTTGTGATAGATATGTATTCATCTCACATAGATAAAACTTTCTTTCTATTATGCAGTTTTGAAACTGTCATGGATGGATCTGAAGGGACATTCGGAGCACATTCAGGCCTATGGTGAAAAGGAAATATCTTCAGATAAAACTGGAGAGAAGCTTTCTGAAACTGCTTTGTGATGTGTGCATTCCACTCAGAGTTATACCTCTTTTCTCATAAGGCAGTGTTTGAACACTGTTCTGTAAAACTGAAAAGTGATATTTTGCAGCATTGAAGACTATGGTGAAAAGTGAAATATCCTGAAATAAAACCCAGAAAGAAGCTTTCTGAGAAACTGCTTTGTGATGTGTGTATTCATCTCATAGAGTTAAATCATTCTTTGATTGAGCAGTTTGAAATCACTGTTTCTGTGGAACCTGAGAAGGACATTTGGGAGCACATTCAGGCCTGTGGTGAAAAGGAAATGTCTTCATGAAAACTGGAGAGAAGCTTTGAGCAACTGCTTTGTGATGTGTATTCATCTCATAGAGTTAAATCATTCTTGATTGAGCAGTTTGAAATCACTGTTTCTGTGAACCTGAGAAAGGACATTTGGGAACACTCTTAAGAATATGCTGAAAAGAAATACCTCAGATAAAAACCAGAAGGAAACTTTCTGTGAAACTGCTCTAGGTCACGTGAATTCCACTCACAGTTAAGCTTCTGTTTTCATTGAGCAGTATTCTAACACTGTTTTAGGTTAGTCAGCTAAGGGATACTGGAGCGCTTTGAGGCTTATGGTGAAAAGGAAATATCTTCAGATAAAACTGGAGAGAAGATTTCAAGGAGCTGCTTTGTGATGTGCATTCCACTCACAGAGTTATACTTTTCTTCTCATAGAGGATTGGGAATCCTGTTTGGAGAAAAGCTACCAGGGACATTTGGGAGTATATGGATGGCTATGGTGAAAAGGAAATATCCTCAGACAAAACTGAAAGAAGCTTTCTGTGAAACTGCTTTGTGATGTATTCATCTCACATAGATAAAACTTTCTTTCTATTATGCAGTTTTGAAACTGCATCATGGATGGATCTGAAGGACATTTGGGAGCACATTCAGGCCTGTGAAAAGGAAATATCTTCAGATAAAACTGGAGAGAAGCTTTCTGAGAAACTGCTTTGTGATGTGCATTCCACTCAGGAGTTATACCTCTTTTCATAAGGCAGTGTTTGAACACTGTTCTGTAAAACTGAAAAGTGATATTTTGCAGCATTGAAGACTATGGTGAAAAGAAATATCCTGAAATAAAACCCAGAAAGAAGCTTCCAAGAAACTGCTCTCTGATGTGCATTCATTTCAGAGTTAAAGCTTACACTACGTTGCCCAGTTTGGAAACTCTGTCTTTGAGGAATCTGAAGGACATTTGGGAGCACATTCAGGCCTGTGGTGAAAAGGAAATATCTTCAGATAAAACTGGAGAGAAGCTGAGCAACTGCTTTGTGATGTGTATTCATCTCAGAGTTAAATCATTCTTTGATTGAGCAGTTTGAAATCACTGTTTCTGTGGAACCTGAAAAGGACATTTGGGAACACTCTTAAGAATATGCTGAAAAGAAATACCTCAGATAAAACCAGAAGGAAACTTTCTGTGAAACGGCTCTAGGTCATGTGAATTCGACTCACACAGTTAAGCTTCTGTTTTCATTGAGCAGTATTCTAACACTGTTTTAGGTTAGTCAGCTAAGGGATACTCAGAAGCGCTTTGAGGCTTATGGTGAAAACGGAAATATCTTCAGATAGATACTGGAGAGAAGATTTCCGAGGAGCTGCTTTGTGGCATGTGCGTTCCACTCACAGAGTTATACCTTTCTTCTCATAGAGGATTGGGGAATCCTGTTTCGAGAAAACGCTACCAGGGGACATTTGGGAGTATATGGACGTCTATGGTGAAAAAGGAATATCCTCAGACAAAAACTGGAAAGAAGCTTTCTGAAACTGCTTTGATAGATATGTATTCATCTCACATAGATAAAACTTTCTTTCTATTATGCAGTTTTGAAACTGTCATGGATGGATCTGAAGGACATTTGGGAGCACATTCAGGCCTGTGGTGAAAAGGAAATATCTTCAGATAAAACTGGAGAGAAGCTTTCTGAGAAACTGCTTTGTGATGTGTGCATTCCACTCAGAGTTATACCTCTTTTCTCATAAGGCAGTGTTTGAACACTGTTCTGTAAAACTGAAAAGTGATATTTTGCAGTGCATTGAAGACTATGGAAAAGTGAAATATCCTGAAATAAAACCAGAAAGAAGTTCAAGAAACTGCTCTCTGACGTGCATTCATTTCAGAGAGTTAAAGCTTACACTACATTGCCCAGTTTGGAAACTCTGTCTTTGAGGAATCTGAAGGACATTGGGAGCACATTCAGGCCTATGGTGAAAAGGAAATATCTTCAGAAAAACTGGAGAGAAGCTTTGAGCAACTGCTTTGTGATGTGTGTATTCATCTCATAGAGTTAAATCATTCTTTGATTGAGCAGTTTGAAATCACTGTTCTGTGGAACCTGAGAAAGGACATTTGGGAACGCTCTTAAGAATATGCTGAAAAGAAATATCCTCAGATAAAACCAGAAGGAAACTTTCTGAAACTGCTCTAGGTCACGTGAATTCCACTCACAGTTAAGCTTCTGTTTTCATTGAGCAGTATTCTAACACTGTTTTAGGTTAGTCAGCTAAGGGATACTGGAGCGCTTTGAGGCTTATGGTGAAAAGGAAATATCTTCAGATAAAACTGGAGAGAAGCTTTCTGAGCAACTGCTTTGTGATGTGTGCATTCCACTCACAGAGTTATACTTTTCTTCATAGAGGATTGGGAATCCTTTGGAGAAAAGCTACCAGGGACATTTGGGAGTATATGGATGGCTATGGTGAAAAGGAAATATCCTCAGACAAAAACTGGAAAGAAGCTTTCTGTGAAACTGTTTTGTGATAGATATGTCTATTCATCTCACATAGATAAAACTTTCTTTCTATTATGCAGTTTTGAAACTGTCATGGATGGATCTGAAGGACATTGGGAGCACATTCAGGCCTGTGGTGAAAAGGAAATATCTTCAGATAAAACTGGAGAGAAGCTTTCTGAGAAACTGCTTTGTGATGTGTGCATTCCACTCAGGAGTTATACCTCTTTTCATAAGGCAGTGTTTGAACACTGTTCTGTAAAACTGAAAAGTGATATTTTGCAGCATTGAAGACTATGGTGAAAAGTGAAATATCCTCAAATAAAACCCAGAAAGAAGCATTCAAGAAACTGCTCTCTGACGTGTGCATTCATTTCAGAGAGTTAAAGCTTACACTACATTGCCCAGTTTGGAAACTGTCTTGAGGAATCTGTGAAGGATATTAAGTGGCGCTGAGGCTTGTGGTGAGAAAGGAAATCTTCATGAAAACTGGAGAGAAGCTTGAGCAACTGCTTTGTGATGTGTGTATTCATCTCAGAGTTAAATCATTCTTTGATTGAGCAGTTTGAAATCACTGTTTCTGTGGAACCTGAGAAAGGACATTTGGGAACGCTCTTAAGAATATGCTGAAAAGAAATACCTCTGATAAAACCAGAAGGAAACTTTCTGTGAAACTGCTCTAGGTCACGTGAATTCCACTCACAGTTAAGCTTCTGTTTTCATTGAGCAGTATTCTAACACTGTTTTAGGTTAGTCAGCTAAGGGATACTGGAGCGCTTTGAGGCTTATGGTGAAAAGGAAATATCTTCAGATAAAACTGGAGAGAAGATTTCTGAGGAGCTGCTTTGTGATGTGCATTCCACTCACAGAGTTATACTTTTCTTCTCATAGAGGATTGGGAATCCTTTGGAGAAAAGCTACCAGGGACATTCGGAGTATATGGATGCTATGGTGAAAAGGAAATATCCTCAGACAAAACTGGAAAGAAGCTTTCTGTGAAACTGCTTTGTGATAGATATGTCTATTCATCTCACATAGATAAAACTTTCTTTCTATTACACAGTTTTGAAACTGTCATGGATGGATCTGAAGGGACATTTGGGAGCACATTCAGGCCTATGGTGAAAAGGAAATATCTTCAGATAAAACTGGAGAGAAGCTTTCTGAGAAACTGCTTTGTGATGTGTGCATTCCACTCAGGAGTTATACCTTTTCTCATAAGGCAGTGTTTGAACACTGTTCTGTAAAACTGAAAAGTGATATTTTGCAGCACATTGAAGACTATGGTGAAAAGAAATATCCTGAAATAAAACCAGAAAGAAGCTTCCAAGAAACTGCTCTCTGATGTGCATTCATTTCAGAGAGTTAAAGCTTACACTACATTGCCCAGTTTGGAAACTCTGTCTTTGAGGAATCTGTGAAGGGACATTTGGGAGCACATTCAGGCCTGTGGTGAAAAGGAAATATCTTCAGAAAAACTGGAGAGAAGCTTGAGCAACTGCTTTGTGATGTGTGTATTCATCTCACAGAGTTAAATCATTCTTTGATTGAGCAGTTTGAAATCACTGTTTCTGTGGAACCTGAGAAGGACATTTGGGAACGCTCTTAAGAATATGCTGAAAAGAAATACCTCTGATAAAACCAGAAGGAAACTTTCTGTGAAACTGCTCTAGGTCACGTGAATTCCACTCACACAGTTAAGCTTCTGTTTTCATTGAGCAGTATTCTAACACTGTTTTAGGTTAGTCAGCTAAGGGATACTGGGAGCTTTGAGGCTTATGGTGAAAAGGAAATATCTTCAGATAGATACTGGAGAGAAGCTTTCGAGCAACTGCTTTGTGATGTGCATTCCACTCACAGAGTTATACTTTTCTTCTCATAGAGGATTGAATCCTTTGGAGAAAAGCTACCAGGGACATTGGGAGTATATGGATGGCTATGGTGAAAAGGAAATATCCTCAGACAAAACTGGAAAGAAGCTTTCTGAAACTGCTTTGTGATAGATATGTCTATTCATCTCACATAGATAAAACTTTCTATTATGCAGTTTGAAACTGTCATGGATGGATCTGAAGGGACATTGGGAGCACATTCAGGCCTATGGTGAAAAGGAAATATCTTCAGATAAAAACTGGAGAGAAGCTTTCTGAGAAACTGCTTTGTGATGTGCATTCCACTCAGAGTTATACTTTTCTCATAAGGCAGTGTTTGAACACTGTTCTGTAAAACTGAAAAGTGATATTTTGCAGCACATTGAAGACTATGGTGAAAAGTGAAATATCCTCAGATAAAACCAGAAAGAAGTTCCAAGAAACTGCTCTGACGTGTGCATTCATTTCAGAGAGTTAAAGCTTACTCTACATTGCCCAGTTTGGAAACTCTGTCTTGAGGAATCTGAAGGGACATTGGGAGTATATGGATGGCTATGGTGAAAAGGAAATATCTTCAGATAGAACTGGAGAGAAGCTTTCTGAGAACTGCTTTGTGATGTGTATTCATCTCATAGAGTTAAATCATTCTTTGATTGAGCAGTTTGAAATCACTGTTCTGTAAAACTGAAAAGTGATATTTTGCAGCATTGAAGACTATGGTGAAAAGGAAATATCCTCAGATAAAACCAGAAAGAAGCTTTCTGTGAAACTGCTTTGTGATGTGTGCATTCCACTCACAGTTAAGCTTCTGTTTTCATTGAGCAGTATTCTAACACTGTTTTAGGTTAGTCAGCTAAGGATACTGGAGCGCTTTGAGGCTTATGGTGAAAAGGAAATATCTTCAGAAAACTGGAGAGAAGCTTTCTGAGAAACTGCTTTGTGATGCATTCCACTCACAGAGTTATACTTTTCTTCTCATAGAGGATTGGGAATCCTTTGGAGAAAAGCTACCAGGGACATTCGGAGTATATGGATGGCTATGGTGAAAAGGAAATATCCTCAGACAAAACTGAAAGAAGCTTTCTGTGAAACTGTTTTGTGATAGATATGTCTATTCATCTCACATAGATAAACTTTCTTTCATTATGCAGTTTGAAACTGTCATGGATGGATCTGAAGGGACATTGGGAGCACATTCAGGCCTATGGTGAAAAGGAAATATCTTCAGATAGAACTGGAGAGAAGCTTTCTGAGAACTGCTTTGTGATGTGCATTCCACTCAGAGTTATACTTTTCTTCTCATAGAGGATTGGGAATCCTTTGGAGAAAAGCTACCAGGGACATTCGGAGTATATGGACTATGGTGAAAAGGAAATATCCTCAGACAAAACTGAAAGAAGCTTTCTGTGAAACTGTTTTGTGATAGATATGTCTATTCATCTCACATAGATAAACTTTCTTTCATTATGCAGTTTGAAACTGTCATGGATGGATCTGAAGGGACATTCGGGAGCACATTCAGGCCTGTGGTGAAAAGGAAATATCTTCAGATAAAACTGGAGAGAAGCTTTCTGAGAAACTGCTTTGTGATGTGCATTCCACTCAGAGTTATACCTCTTTTCTCATAAGGCAGTGTTTGAACACTGTTCCTGTAAAACTGAAAAGTGATATTTTGCAGTGCATTGAAGACTATGGTGAAAAGTGAAATATCCTGAAATAAAACCCAGAAAGAAGTTCCAAGAAACTGCTCTGACGTGTGCATTCATTTCAGAGAGTTAAAGCTTACTCTACATTGCCCAGTTTGGAAACTCTGTCTTTGAGGAATCTGGGAAGGATATTAAGTGGGTCCCAGAGGCTTGTGGTGAGAAAGGAAATGTCTTCCGATGAAAACTGGAGAGAAGCTTGAGCAACTGCTTTGTGATGTGTGTATTCATCTCATAGAGTTAAATCATTCTTGGATTGAGCAGTTTGAAATCACTGTTTCTGTGGAACCTGAGAAAGGACATTTGGGAACGCTCTTAAGAATATGCTGAAAAGAAATATCCTCAGATAAAACCAGAAGGAAACTTTCTGTGAAACTGCTCTAGGTCATGTGAATTCCACTCACAGTTAAGCTTCTTTTCATTGAGCAGTATTCTAACACTGTTTTAGGTTAGTCAGCTAAGGGATATTGGAGCTTTGAGGCTTATGGTGAAAAGGAAATATCTTCAGATAGATACTGGAGAGAAGATTTCTGAGGAGCTGCTTTGTGATGTGCATTCCACTCACAGAGTTATACTTTCTTCTCATAGAGGATTGGGAATCCTTTGGAGAAAAGCTACCAGGGACATTCGGGAGTATATGGACTATGGTGAAAAGGAAATATCCTCAGACAAAACTGGAAAGAAGCTTTCTGTGAAACTGTTTTGTGATAGATATGTCTATTCATCTCACATAGATAAAACTTTCTTTCTATTATGCAGTTTTGAAACTCTGTCTTTGAGGAATCTGAAGGACATTTGGGAGCACATTCAGGCCTATGGTGAAAAGGAAATATCTTCAGATAAAACTGGAGAGAAGCTTTCTGTGAAACTGTTTTGTGATAGATATGTCTATTCATCTCACATAGATAAAACTTTCTTTCTATTATGCAGTTTTGAAACTCTGTCTTTGAGGAATCTGAAGGACATTTGGGAGCACATTCAGGCCTGTGGGGAAATAGGAAATATCTTCAGATAAAACTGGAGAGAAGCTTTCTGAGAAACTGCTTTGTGATGTGTGCATTCCACTCAGGGAGTTATACCTCTTTTCTCATAAGGCAGTGTTTGAACACTGTTCCTGTAAAACTGAAAAAGTGATATTTTGCAGCACATTGAAGACTATGGTGAAAAGTGAAATATCCTGAAATAAAACCCAGAAAGAAGCATTCCAAGAAACTGCTCTCTGACGTGTGCATTCATTTCAGAGAGTTAAAGCTTACTCTACATTGCCCAGTTTGGAAACTCTGTCTTTGAGGAATCTGTGAAGGATATTAAGTGGCTCCCAGAGGCTTGTGGTGAGAAAGGAAATGTCTTCCGATGAAAACTGGAGAGAAGCTTTCGGAGCAACTGCTTTGTGATGTGTGTATTCATCTCATAGTGTTAAATCATTCTTTGATTGAGCAGTTTGAAATCACTGTTTCTGTGGAACCTGAGAAAGGATATTTGGGAACGCTCTTAAGAATATGCTGAAAAGAAATATCCTCAGATAAAACCAGAAGGAAACTTTCTGAAACTGCTCTAGGTCACGTGAATTCCACTCACACAGTTAAGCTTCTTTTCATTGAGCAGTATTCTAACACTGTTTTAGGTTAGTCAGCTAAGGATACTGGGAGCGCTTTGAGGCTTATGGTGAAAAGGAAATATCTTCAGATAAAACTGGAGAGAAGCTTTCTGAAACTGCTTTGTGATGTGCATTCCACTCAGGAGTTATACTTTTCTCATAAGGCAGTGTTTGAACACTGTTCCTGTAAAACTGAAAAGTGATATTTTGCAGCACATTGAAGACTATGGTGAAAAGTGAAATATCCTGAAATAAAACCCAGAAAGAAGCATTCCAAGAAACTGCTCTCTGACGTGCATTCATTTCAGAGAGTTAAAGCTTACTCTACATTGCCCAGTTTGGAAACTCTGTCTTGAGGAATCTGAAGGATATTAAGTGGCCCAGAGGCTTGTGGTGAGAAAGGAAATGTCTTCCGATGAAAACTGGAGAAGCTTTCTGAGCAACTGCTTTGTGATGTGTATTCATCTCAGAGTTAAATCATTCTTTGGATTGAGCAGTTTGAAATCACTGTTTCTGTGGAACTGAGAAAGGACATTTGGGAACGCTCTTAAGAATATGCTGAAAAGAAATACCTCAGATAAAACCAGAAGGAAACTTTCTGTGAAACTGCTCTAGGTCACGTGAATTCCACTCACACAGTTAAGCTTCTGTTTTCATTGAGCAGTATTCTAACACTGTTTTAGGTTAGTCAGCTAAGGGATACTGGGAGCTTTGAGGCTTATGGTGAAAAGGAAATATCTTCAGATAAAACTGGAGAGAAGATTTCGAGGAGCTGCTTTGTGATGCATTCCACTCACAGAGTTATACTTTCTTCTCATAGAGGATTGGGAATCCTTTGGAGAAAAGCTACCAGGGACATTTGGGAGTATATGGATGGCTATGGTGAAAAGGAAATATCCTCAGACAAAACTGGAAAGAAGCTTTCTGTGAAACTGTTTTGTGATAGATATGTCTATTCATCTCATAGAGTTAAATCATTCTTTGATTGAGCAGTTTGAAATCACTGTTTCTGTGGAACTGAGAAAGGACATTTGGGAGCACATTCAGGCCTATGGTGAAAAGGAAATATCTTCAGATAAAACTGGAAAGAAGCTTTCTGTGAAACTGTTTTGTGATGTGTGCATTCCACTCAGAGTTATACCTCTTTTCTCATAAGGCAGTGTTTGAACACTGTTCCTGTAAAACTGAAAAGTGATATTTTGCAGTGCTTTGAAGACTATGGTGAAAAGTGAAATATCCTGAAATAAAACCCAGAAAGAAGCGTTCCAAGAAACTGCTCTCTGATATGTGCATTCATTTCAGAGAGTTAAAGCTTACACTACGTTGCCCAGTTTGGAAACTCTGTCTTTGAGGAATCTGTGAAGGGATATTAAGTGGCCCATGGAGGCTTGTGGTGAGAAAGGAAACGTCTTCCGATGAAAACTGGAGAAGCTTGAGCAACTGCTTTGTGATGTGTATTCATCTCATAGTTAAATCATTCTTTGGATTGAGCAGTTTGAAATCACTGTTTCTGTGGAACCTGAGAAAGGACATTTGGGAACTCTCTTAAGAATATACTGAAAAGAAATACCCTCCGATAAAACCAGAAGGAAACTTTCTGTGAAACTGCTCTAGGTCACTTGAATTCCACTTGCACAGTTAAGCTTCTGTTTTCATTGAGCAGTATTCTAACACTGTTTTAGGTTAGTCAGCTAAGGGATACTGGAGCACTTTGAGGCTTATGGTGAAAAGGAAATATCTTCAGAAAAACTGGAGAGAAGATTTCTGAGGAGCTGCTTTGTGACGTGTGCATTCCACTCACAGAGTTATACTTTCTTCTCATAGAGGATTGGGAATCCTTTGGAGAAAAGCTACCAGGGACATTTGGGAGTATATGGATGGCTATGGTGAAAAGGAAATATCCTCAGACAAAACTGGAAAGAAGCTTTCTGTGAAACTGCTTTGTGATAGATATGTCTATTCATCTCATATAGATAAAACTTTCTTCTATTATGCAGTTTTGAAACTGCATCATGGACGGATTCATGAAGGGACATTTGGGAGCACATTCAGGCCTGTGGGGAAATAGGAAATATCTTCAGATAAAACTGGAGAGAAGCTTTCTGAGAAACTGCTTTGTGATGTGTGCATTCCACTCAGGGAGTTATACCTCTTTTCTCATAAGGCAGTGTTTGAACACTGTTCCTGTAAAACTGAAAAAGTGATATTTTGCAGCATTGAAGACTATGGAAAAGTGAAATATCCTGAAATAAAACCCAGAAAGAAGTTCCAAGAAACTGCTCTGACGTGTGCATTCATTTCAGAGTTAAAGCTTACACTACGTTGCCCAGTTTGGAAACTCTGTCTTTGAGGAATCTGTGAAGGATATTAAGTGGCCCAGAGGCTTGTGGTGAGAAAGGAAATGTCTTCCGATGAAAACTGGAGAAGCTTTGAGCAACTGCTTTGTGATGTGTGTATTCATCTCATAGTTAAATCATTCTTTGATTGAGCAGTTTGAAATCACTGTTTCTGTGGAACCTGAGAAAGGACATTTGGGAACGCTCTTAAGAATATGCTGAAAAGAAATATCCTCAGATAAAACCAGAAGGAAACTTTCTGTGAAACTGCTCTAGGTCATGTGAATTCCACTCACACAGTTAAGCTTCTGTTTTCATTGAGCAGTATTCTAACACTGTTTTAGGTTAGTCAGCTAAGGGATACTGGGAGCTTTGAGGCTTATGGTGAAAAGGAAATATCTTCAGATAGATACTGGAGAAGATTTGAGGAGCTGCTTTGTGACGTGTGCATTCCACTCACAGAGTTATACTTTCTTCTCATAGAGGATTGGGAATCCTTTGGAGAAAAGCTACCAGGGACATTTGGGAGTATATGGATGCTATGGTGAAAAGGAAATATCCTCAGACAAAACTGGAAAGAAGCTTTCTGAGAAACTGCTTTGTGATAGATATGTCTATTCATCTCATAGATAAAACTTTCTTTCTATTATGCAGTTTTGAAACTGCATCATGGACGGATTCATGAAGGGACATTCGGGAGCACATTCAGGCCTGTGGGGAAATAGGAAATATCTTCAGATAAAACTGGAGAAGCTTTCTGAGAAACTGCTTTGTGATGTGCA